>JAUTDX010006889.1:0-20363 GCA_030844895.1 Ambrosia x helenae | reverse complement strand
TGCTCCTCTTGAGTTTGTGAATATAATCAATATACATCAATAAAGACAATTACGAACTTGTCCAAATACGGCTTGCATACTCTATTCATCAAATCCATAAATACAACTGGTGCGTTGGTCAACCGGAACGTCTTGAATAAGAACTCATGATGACCATAACATGTCCTGAAAGCTGTCTTGGGTATGCTTTCCTCTTCCACATGCAACTGATGATATCCCGATCTTAGGTCAATATTTGAATAGAAGCTGGAGCCTTGCAACTGGTCAAACAAATCATCAATTCTGGGAGAGGGTACCGATTCTTGATGGTGAGTTTATTCAACTCATGGTACTCTATGCACATACGGAAAGATCCACCTTTCTTCTTCACAAACAACACAAGCGCAGCCCATGGAGAGAAACTTGGCCGAATAAAACCCTTATCCAACAACTCTTGCAACTGACTTGATAACTCTTGCATCTCTGATGGCGCAAAACGATATGGAGAACGGGCAATAGGTGCAGCTCCCGGAACTAAGTCGATGCGAAATTTGACCTGTCTTGGAGACGGCAGTCCAGGCAACTCTTCAGGAAAGACTTCTGGGAAATCCCCCACGACAGGGATGCCTTCGATCTTCAATTCCTTGGACTTCTTCTTGATCACGTGTGCTAGAAATGCGCAATAGCCCTTCCGAAGGCACTTCTGGGCTTTCATACAAGATAAATTCGTAACGTGGCTCGACTATTCTCTCCTTTGACCGAAAGAACTTCACCACTTAACAGGGGAATACGAACTATCTTTTCGTGGCATATGATCTCCGCATGGTTCTTCGACAACCAATCCATGCCAACTACCACATCGAAACTATCCAACTTTATCGGCAACAAATCTATACTAAACTCATGGTCTCCCAAATTCAAGGTACATCCTTTAATTACTTCTTCCAACTCAATAACCTTACCGTTAGCCAATTCTATAGAATAGCGTGTGCCCAACCTACTAGATTCTACCCCAAGGGTTTGCTTAAATTCGGTTGACACAAAACTTAACTGGCACCAGTATCGAAAAGTACAGAAGCATAAGTATTGTTAACAAGGAACGTACCGGTAATGACATTGGGATCCACACGAGCATCATCGGCTCCAATCACCAAAGCTCTACCATGAGCCTGATTCTTCAACTTGGGACAATCGTTCTTGAAATGATCAGCGACACCACATTCATAATATCTTGGCTTCCCGGGTCACCCGTAGCTCTAGCACGACAACGAGAGGTCTGATGGCCCATCTTCTTGCAATGATCACAACGGATGCTATCACACGATCCCACATGATGATAGATGCACTTGTTGCAAAGAGGGTACGATCCATTGTACTTCCTTCAAGACTCAGCAGCAGCATTAGCGGTTGCAACAAATACTTTGGCGGTCTATTGCTTCTTCCTAGACCGATTTCCACCATTTTTACCTTTCCTAATATCTGACCATTTTCTTTTTTCACCCGAATTTCCACCTTTTTCGACTTCCTTCTTAAGCAATGCGCCCATATGCACCGCATCGTCCGTGAGACTGTGAGCTAAGGTGAAAGCACCTTGAATGATGGTGGGTTCAGCGGCAGTTACCATACTGCGAATCTTAGGGGAGAGTCCCCAAATTTACCTTTCAACCCTTTTATACTTTGGAGTGACCATGTGGGGTACCAAACGAGACAACTCGTGAAAACGAGTAGTGTAAGCAGTGATCTTAACTCCAGTCATTGACAAATTCCAAAATTCTGATTCGAGCTTCTGAAGCTCACTTCGGGGACAATACTTATCCATCAACATAGACTTTAAATCACCCATGAAAGACAATAAGTAACATCTCTTCCCAGAGTCTGAATTTGCAGATTCCACCATGTCAATGCCTCATCCTAGAAGGTGCAGGTAGCATACTTAACCTTCTGCTCTTCAGCGCATCCACTGATATCCAAGACTAATTCCATCTTCTCAATCCAACGTCAAATACCGATCGCTGCTTCAGACCTACCGAAATTCCATGGTTTGCAAGCCATTAATGTTTTGTAGGAACCACCGTATACCGTGTTTTCAACTTTTGTGTCATAGATAATGAGACATCATCAATAACAATAAGTGATATAGGGCCATAGGAATTCTAGCAATTCGATATTTTACCATTATTATTGTCATTAGTCCTTCACCGGCCATTTCCACCACTGGAGTCTGTGCGGTTAGCGTCGTTTTGCGCAATGGCATTCGCAATCACGCAGGCTAGCTCCTCGGACGAGGATGGGAATGTGTTCATCCTTGGTATTACGGGCGTTCCTTCGGGGTAGCATGACTTCTTTCTAATACATCGGATATAAAAATAATGAGACACCTATTTATCGATAATATTGTCAGTCATGTGTGCTCGAATAAACAACCATCATATCCACAATAACCATAACATACACAACCATACAACCATGATATGCAATGATAACTATACACAACCACACAATCATACAACATGAACAACCAATAAACCAACACATAACAGATAATAAAGAACAACTAGTAAACCATAATATCGTCATTTCATTAACTTGTTTCTGATACATAGTTATGTAATGGAAATACAAAATAAGTGGAGCACTATCGGCCCAGTACAAGTCATACAAATGAAACAACCCAAAAGATACTACTACTGGCTATGATAAGAACCACATACTACAACAACAATCACTAAACTACTGAGTAGGTAGAGGAAATGTAGCAGCTAAAGAAGCGACAACAGCTCTCATCCTATGATCCAGCTCATCCAATCTATGCTCAAGGATGTCCACATGCCTCGAAGCATCGACTCGCCTACGCTCAGCCTCCATGCGTCCACGCTTATCCTCATCCAGTCGCGCTCGCAGGCTGCTGAAGTGCTTAATGATGGCAGCCCTCGTAAAACCCTCAGCATGCGCATTGTCCTCAAGCTCATCCGCTCGATCACAAAGCTCGCGGATCATACCATCGTGTGTAACGACCATGCCGCATACGAGTGAAGAGTGCGACGCATAGGTAAGGTACTAAGAGGACGGGTGCAGGAGGGTCAGCAGGGGGCTGGGAGGTCTCGCCACCATCAGTAGCAATGAAGATGTCATCGTCAGAGTCCTTGCCGTTGTATGCCAAGTAGCCTGCTACTGTAGGTAGGAAGGTCCGCATGCAGGCCTGGGACCTCCTAAGCAACTTCTTCTGAGGGGGCTCAGAAGACTCAAGAGCATGACTGGGCTGGGTTGGCGCTAAAGGCTCCGCGAGCTGGGGCCTGCGCACACGCTTCCTGGCGGTGCAAATAATGCGCATACCACCAAGAACAGGACAGCGAGGGTGGGAAGAAGACACTGGCACATTGGCAGGCGATGCCTCCTCCACGAGCGGGGCCTTAACTGGCAACTCCACGACCATAGGAGCTGGGTCAGCGGCGTCCACGGTGACTCCATGGGCCTCACCAACAGGGACATCAGGCTCATCATCTGAGACGACGGGATCCAACTGCATGTCCTCTCCCACAATGTCCACATCCTCATCCTCCTCAGGCTCTGAATCAGCGAAATAGGCGTCGACGTCATCGTCACTAGATGTCTTGGGAACCATGAAGGAATCGTCCTCCAAATCCGAAATAACAATCGGGTGAGCAGGGGAAGTCATGATCCTGTCAAAATCCAATTGTACACATACACATATATGAGCATCAAGAACTCATGTACTATACTCGTGTGAATGCAATGTATGAAAAGAGCATGGAACTTGGGCAATGCATTGTTATGAAAACATTTATCATGCAATGAAAACTTTTCGTTTGAAAAATCATTGCAGTTATAGTTTAGTTTTTAGAGAAAACTAGTTCGCTATAACCTTGGGCTCTGATACCAATCTGTCACACCCCGCCTAGGCGGAAACACGAGATGCGAAACGAAAGGTTTTCAAGCACAAGATTCGAGTAAACATTCATAATAATTTAATATTAAAAATACCAAATTTGTTCAAGAATGACAACCATCACAAAATATTGTTTAAAATCAAACACATGATCCTAAGTTTTGAAGACACAAAAGATGATAGTTGTGAATGAATGCCCAAATATGCCACAAGTTTCATCAATAGCTTTAGTTACAGAAAAACATGCATAAAAACTTTGTTAACATAAAGTCGGTGAGTTCACATGTTTGAAATAGTTGAAATGTAAAGTTTAATGAAATCCATGAATGACCCATCATTTTCTAGATAAAACAATGATGATAATGAACGATCATGAGTCCATAACCAAACCTTGACGAGTTATGCCTCACATATCGCACAATAAAGGCAATGTATCATCATATAAGAAATACAAGCACTCTTTTGTTGTATATATATCGGGTTAGAGCGACTAACCAGGGTGGGCATGTCAACCCAATAGATCTATTTAAGTATTTCATGGCTAAATCCATACCTAATGGTTACGGTAAACTAATAACACGAGGGCTTAGTGAGTACTCTAAACATATTGTCTCATGTATTCCGGTCTGCTAGGAATTCATTCTAAAACTAGTAAACCATGCATGTCTTTCCCCAAAATATAAAACAGTAAAAAGGGACCGTGAAACTGACCTCAAGTCTGTGTGAAGTCTAGCAAAAACAAGTGTCCAATAAACTAGAGAGCCCGACCTACACGTCCTATAATAAACGGACATCTTAGGTCTATCAAAAAGGATCCATGATGTTCATGGTTCACCAAATCTTTTATGGTTAGATGGTTTAGTCTCAGTGGTGATCTTTATATTTTCCAAACATTGTTCAAAAATTGTTGTCTTATCATATGGAAAACCCTTTTCAAAAACCATGGTTTCTAACATATGTTTTTAGTTATAGAACACGTGTTATTACATAAGACCATATGTGTTATATTTATTTGTAAATCATATGTGACTCCATATAGGTGTACATCAACACACACCTCTATACCTAAGTCTTTACAGACACCCGTGTACATATATCCTTATATATGTGTGTATTTTGACTCACACACAAAAGAATTCATGCCCATGATATCTACACCCACACGTACATACCCATATATGCATGTATTTTACCACATACATGCACATCAATGCTTATGTTCATGAAATCGTCACCCATATATATATATCATATGTATACACGCGTACGTATATAGGTTCACACATACACGACTTGCATTCTTATACACATATGTGATGCTCTTAAATATACACATTATACATAGTACCTTCATACACGTATGCACATCTACACATACACACATCACACGCATACATTCATATTATATATATACATATGTATGCACGCGGTCACACACATACATCCATACATGTAGAATATACAAGAATAGATACACATAAATCAAAACACACCTACATATCTATGTATAATACACACACACACATATATATATATATAAAGCAAAACACACATACATATCTATATATTATACATGCACACACATATATAAAGCAAAACATACATAAATTTGCATACCATTAGGTTTTAGTTGGTTACATATATGACTTAAGATGATTCAAAACTTGGTGTGAACACTAATGTTTGAATTATCATCAAATAATAAAGTGAGTAAAGGAACATACCTCTTAGTCTTGCAAGAGAAACTTGAAACTAGAAGATGTGTTAAGAGTGTATGTTTGTAGGTGAATTAGTGTGGTGAAACAAACAACTAAATTGTTATCTTGGACCTCTAGTTATAGGGAAAAAGAGAGAGGGGGTGATCGAGAGAAAGAGAGTCGAGAGGGGGGAGAGAGAGACAGCGAGAAAGAGAGGTGTAAGTGCATTATTCATGTATGTCCCCAGCTAGTGATCCAGTACTGAATGTCGAGGAACAAATAGAAATGAAAGGTCGAACGAATGTAGAAGGCTTCATTCGAACCCTGAAAGGGTCGAATGAACCCATTCGACCTCTGCAAGGGTCGAATGGGAATGCCTATATAAAGGGTAAAAAGTTAGTTATTTTGTAAGTAGTTGATCATTTAAGCTTTTCCCAGTTTGTGTGATTCTCTATATTAGGTCTAGGTTTTGATCTGTAATATTCTTGATTTGATCTAATACACGAGTAGAGTTATGGAAATTGCTCGGTGATTCGTATTGGGTTTTCATCACGATCTTTACTGATTATTTCTTACTCGGTTTGCACAATCGGAGGCGATTCCGCACCCTACGGTTGGTATTCGTGAGATCACAGTTCGTGTTTACGATCCTAAAATGAATTCTCAAGAGGGAAAGAGGAAGGAAAGAAGGAGGCTTCCATAATGGGTAAGTCAACTTGTATGGAACCTTGTGTTTCCATAGAATATTTCCTTGTTAGTCTTTGATCTTATAATGATGCTAATCTAATCACAAGATTTGCATCATAATCAAATCTAATAGGAATAACTAAACTTAATATTATGTTGGCTCCAAATCTTGTAATGTGACTTAACTAGGAGTTTAGGCCTCAACATATTTCCATAATGTGACAATACATGAGTTTACTAGGTGATTAGATGTGTTGGTTTAATAAAAAAAGAATGATGTAGGGGGCAAGGGGACGACGGTTTGGGAGGCTTCCAAGAGGGTCAACATGTGTAAATTTTGGTAAGCAATCTTACATGGGATCATGGGTTCAAGGAATTGTTCCATATTAGTTGTTGGTCACATCAACTTTGGAGGATAATACTACTTTATTAAGTGACTAAACATAGGATTAAGGTGAAGGTATGTCTTGGATGTGACACTACATTTAAAGTGTCTTGTGTCTAGGGAAGGTTGGACAAGAAGGAATGATGGTGGTGGTGATGTGTTGTGAGCCAAAAAAAGGAGAAAGAGGGAGGGAGCGGCGTCTCAAGGAAGAAAGATAGAGGGAGAGGTGTATCTTGCTAGTTTGGGACATAATCTCATATTGATCCATGTGTTAAGAAAGTATCTTTCCTTATTTGTTTAAGATCACATCTAAGTTAGATTATCTAGGATTTGACTATGCTTCCATTGATTAGTCAACTTAGGATAATTGTCACAAGATTTGATTGCTCATGGGATCTTTGATTGGATTTGGATGGTGATGGTTCTAATGTAGGGTGATTAAGAGACAAGTTAGAAGGTGATGGTGACTTAGAGGGTGTTTGGGCCGAAAAATATCAAGGAAAAGGGGGAGTTTATTTTAGGTTAATATACTTTATGAATCCAAGTGTTGATTAGTTGTTCTACCATTTTTGTTAAGCACAAAGTTGAAATAAGATGGTTCAGTTAGAAGGAACAAATTGCATACATATGACACAATTTAAATGTGACCTTCCATGTTATTATTATTGGTAACCTACATATTGATGTGCTTAAAAATTACACATATTTATCACACAAATTTACCCATATTTTGTGTATGTTCATTGGAAATTTCAAGAGGTTAAACACTAATCAAGTGATATTTGTTGATTCTTAGGTTTGGTGGTGATTTATGAGGATTTAAGAGAAATCAAGATAAAATGGAAGTAAATGAAGGTTGAAAGTTGATGTTCTGATGTTGTACAAGCACAAGCACAACCATGCTACAACCAAGCACAACCATGCTCAATCCCAAGCACAACCATGCTTGTGGATAAGCATGATCATGCTTGCTTTTCTTCAGACACGCCAAACCTAGGTCTCCCTCTTTGGAATCACGATCATGGCGACAACTAAGCATGACCATGCTCATCTATCTCGAGATCAAAGCCTATTCTAGTCTAGCAAAAGTGTTTCTTGGGCATTGAAGAACCAATGGGCGTGTAGATCTGGTCAACACACGAGCACAACCATGCTCGCCCATGAGCACAATTGTGCTCCATTTCTTCTCTATAAAACAAACATCGGTATGTTCATTTGGAAAACAGAGAGTTCTACCCAAGGTTTCCAACTCCAAAATTCACTAAATTCAACCCACTTGCAAGCATCTAGGAGGGATTATAACATCAAGAGGATCATCACACATCATCTACATCATCTAAGCTTGGATTCTTGGTTTGATTCTTGTTAATTTTACCATGAAACTTGTAACTATTTCAAGCTTGTATGTTGTTTTTGAGCTCATGATGAGCTAAACTCTTTGCATCACTTTAATTTAGATGAAGTTTAGTTAACCTTTGATGAACTTATGGATTATTGGGAATGATTATGTTAATGTTATAGTAATTTCTTGGTTATTCTTCAATGGTATTGTGTATTTGAAGGTTCTAATTGATGTTCAAGACTTATGATTGTTTAATTATGTAATGTTGGAAAACTCATAATTTAAACTTTCATTCATGGATTTGTATAGGTTTATGCTAGTTCATGTCTTTTAACTAGGAATGGTGAATGAAGTCTTGATTATTCATGATAAACTCTTGAATGTGCATCCTTATGCTTATGTTTGGAAAGACAAAGTGTTTGTAATGATCTTGTCATGTTAGGTCTTATGTTCATCTAGGATTTGTTGACACGAATTGCTAGTTTATGTAATCTTGACATGAAAATCATTAATTGAAGAAATACATGAATATTACTTAGATTAATCAACCTTAGGTGGGTTATGTGTTTTTCATATGATCTTTCCAAATGGTTGTTGGATTAGTTATCCTTGACGGGAAATTAGTCTACATTTTCAAACACTAACATGATTGTATCACTTGTTTTTACTTGTGTGATTTTAGGTGGTTAGTTTGTGTTTTTTCATCCTAACTTTCCAACAAATCATAAGGCTAGATTTCTTTAGCAAGATTTTAGTCATTTATGTGTTTTGTGATCTTTCCATGTATCCATGATTATTGTCATTTGTTAACTAAATGGATTCGAGATTAAAGTGATATTCCTCCTTGATTGATTGCATTTGTGTTAGTTAGATTAGTTATTAATATTTTACAATTTAACTTAGAAAAGTCAAAAAAATCAACTCTTTGAAAAGGCTTTACAGTAGCAAAAGTTTAGTATTGAGAAACCGCGTCCACGGATTGATATCCGGTTCTTACCATTTAAATTATATTACTTTTCGATAGGTACACTTGCCTTTCGTGTGTGTAGTTTAATTTAGGGTAAAAACTATTTTAAAACTAGAAATTGTGTGAACGAATATCTTCAAAAAAATATATATATACTTCACGCACCATCAAGTTTTTGGCGCCGTTGCCGGGGACGCGGCATATTTCAAGAACGATTCGAGTTACTGATTTAGCCACTTGTTAATATTTTGTTTGTAGAAAAATATATTTTTTTTCAGTGTCTTGTTGTTTGTGTAGTTTAGTTTAGTTTATTTTTATTTATATTTTTTGTGTGCTTATTTTCCATTAGTCTAGTTGTATTGTATATTTTCCTGTTTTGCAGGTAGTGCATGTCCTCAACCCCCGCGTCAGCAATCGTCGAGCCTTCTTCTGAACCTGAACGGTATTTTCATAGACGGTTGCGGGAGCGAGCCCGCGCAGTAGCCGTAGCTATTGAGGGAGACGAGGAGTTCCACGAGGTGCGCGTAGACATGGCGGACCAGGACTTGGAGACGAGGCCGCTGAATGATATCGGCACCCCGACGCTTGGTGGTCTGGAGACGAGCATTACCCAGCCAACGATCAATAGTAACAACTTTGAAATCAAATCCAGCACCATTACCATGTTGCAGAATGCGGTGCAATACTATGGCAAGGATCACGAGGATCCTAGTGCTCACATTGCTAGTTTTCTGGAGGTTTGCGCCACTTTCAGGATCCAAGGCGCGACCGATGATGCCATTCGCCTTAGGCTTTTCCCGTTTTCCTTACGTGAACAAGCCAAGGAGTGGCTTCTTTCACTTCCAGCTGGGTCCATCACTACATGGAACCAACTCGCTGAGAAGTTTCTCCAGAAATTTTTCCCTCCTGAGAAAACTGTTAGATTGAGAACCCGGATTCTCAATTTTCGACAGGAGGATGATGAGCTTCTCTATGAGGCGTGGGACCGATTCAAAAGCCTTATGAGAAAGGTTCCACATCATGGGTTGCCTATGTGGCAGCAGTGTCAGATCTTCTATCATGGTCTGGATAGTGCAGCACGGCAGTTGGTGGATACTTTTGCGGGTGGCGACATTGGCACGAAGAATGCTCGTGAAGCATTTGAGATCATGGAGAGAGTTGCCGAGAAGAATCGCACACACCAGCCCCTGAGAGGGAAGTCTACGAGGCAGGGAGTCCACCATGTAGACGATTTTACTGCCATGGCTGCACGGATGGACGCGTTGTCCACGAAGTTTGACATGTTGATGTCAAACCAGATTCAGTCTCAATCTGGTTGTGTGACGGGTGGAGGAGCGCAGTCGAGTAGTGATTGTCAGCTGGGAGAGATGATTCACGAGCAGGTTGACTTCATGGGAAACCAAGTTCACCCCCAGAACAATCCCTACAGCAATACCTACAATCCAGGGTGGAAGAATCACCCAAATTTCAGTTGGAAAGCTGGCTCCTCTAGCCAGCAGCCACCCGGATTTGCTCCTCGACCACAGCAGCCTCATGGTCAGTTTTACCCTCCCCGCCCTCAGCAGTCCCAATCTGAAGTGAAGCCCAGCATGGAGGATATGCTTGGACAAATCTTAGCGAACCAGAATGCTCAGAGTCGGGACAGTGCAAAGCGGTTCAAGGATTATGATGATCAGTTCGCGAGGCACGAGAGCGAGTTGAGGAGTCAGAAAGCCTCGATGCAGACCATCGAGAACCAGGTAGGGCAGATTGCAAAGCTCCTATCTGAGAGACAACAGGGTAGCCTCCCGAGCAATACTGAAACGAACCCGAATGCTCACGTGAAGGCTATCACTTTGAGGAGTGGCAAGACCACTGAGACTACCCTCCGGCTTCCACATCTAAGCTGACTGTTGAGGAGGTGGACACTGAGACTCCGGATGAGGTGCATCTGAGGCGAGGCCCAGCAAGTACAGCACGATCCAGGGAGCCAGTGAGAGAGTATGTCCCTCCCGTGCCATATCCAGGGAGGTTAAAAAACAGAAAATGGAGGAACACTATGGTAAATTTCTTGAGCTTTTTAAGCAGCTTCATATAAATTTACCATTCATTGAGGCACTCTCACAGATGCCTAAGTATGCGAAGTTTCTGAAAGATATCCTCACCAACAAAAAGAAACTTGAGGAGCTTTCGCATGTGACTTTGAATGAGGAGTGTTCTGCCATTCTCCAAAATAAACTACCTAAGAAGATGAATGATCCTGGGAGTTTCACTATCCCATGCTTGATTGGTAGTTTATCTGTCAGCAATGCTTTGGCTGACCTTGGTGCTAGCATTAACCTCATGCCTTATGCAGTTTTTGCTAAACTAGACCTAGGCGAGCCTAAGCCGACACGTATGAGCATTCAGCTTGCTGACAGATCTGTGAAATACCCGCGGGGTATTGTGGAGAATATGCTTGTCAAGATTGACAAGTTTGTGTTTCCAGTTGACTTTGTGATTCTAGACATGGACGAGGATAAAAATGTACCACTTATCCTTGGTCGCCGTTCCTAGCCACTGCTAGGGCCCTGATTGATGTCTGCACCGGTAGACTTACACTTAGGGTTGATGATGAGGAGGTGACCTTTGATATTGGGAGGTCCATGCAGCACCCACAGAGTCAGGATGATGCGCTTTACTTCATTGACACCATTGATTCATGCGTGAGTGATCATCTTCTGGACACATTTGAGGAGGAGCCACGGGACACACAGTTACTTAGTGGGGAGGTGTCTGGTTCGTTTTCTGTGAGCCAGCTAGCTGAGGAGATGGCCTGTTTGGTTGGTCATGAGCGTCCCCCATGCCCAGAGGTCTTTGAGGTTGTTGATCGCGATGCCGAGCCTAAGGCACGCCCTTCTGTTGAGGACCCACCACCCGTTGAGCTCAAGGAGCTCCCGTCCCATTTGGAGTATGCTTTCTTGGAGGGTGAGTCCAGTCTACCAGTTATCATTTCATCTTCCTTATCTGGAGACGAGAAAGGCAAGTTACTTGAGGTTCTGAAACAACACAAGAGAGCGATTGCGTGGAAGATCATGGATATAAAAGGGATAAATCCATCCTTTTGTACCCATAAGATCTTGATGGAGGAGGACTTTAAACCTGTGGTTCAGCATCAGAGGCGTTTGAACCCAAATATGCAGGAGGTCGTGAAGAAAGAGGTCATTAAGCTACTTGATGCAGGCTTGATTTACCCTATCTCTGATTCACCATGGGTTAGCCCTGTGCAGGTAGTCCCGAAGAAAGGAGGTATGACAGTAGTGGTGAATGAAAAGAATGAGTTGATTCCCACTCGTACTGTCACCGGATGGAGAGTTTGCATCGATTACCGCAAACTCAATGATGCCACGAGGAAGGATCACTTTCCACTTCCTTTCATTGATCAGATGTTAGAGAGGTTGTCGGGAAGGATGTTTTACTGCTTCCTTGATGGTTTTTCGGGTTACTTTCAGATTCCCATTGCTCCTGAGGATCAGGAGAAGACGACATTCACATGTCCCTATGGCACATTCGCCTATCGACGGATGCCCTTTGGACTGTGTAATGCTCCGGCCACGTTTCAACGGTGTATGGTGGCCATTTTTCATGACATGATTGAGGACTCCATGGAGGTTTTTATGGATGACTTTTCTGTTTTTGGGAGTTCATTTGATCATTGTCTTGGGAATCTGAAGAGGATGTTGGCTAGGTGTGAAGAAGCCAACCTTGTATTGAACTGGGAGAAGTGCCACTTCATGGTGAAGGAGGGCATTGTGCTTGGGCACAAGATTTCACAGGCGGGGCTCGAGGTTGACCGAGCCAAAGTTGAAACCATCTCCAAAAACTCCCGCCACCCACATCCGTGAAATCTATTAGGAGTTTTCTTGGTCATGCAGGTTTTTACCGGCGATTCATAAAGGACTTTTCCAAAATCGCCCGTCCCATGACTCAGCTCCTTGAGAAGGATGCCCAATTTGTTTTCTCCAGTGAATGCCTTAAGGCATTCGAGTTGTTGAAAGAGAAGTTGGTGAATGCCCCGATCATGGTAGCTCCTGATTGGACACTACCATTTGAGCTTATGTGCGATGCGAGTGACTTCGCAGTGGGGGCAGTCTTGGGTCAAAGGAAAGATAAGCACTTTCACCCGATTTACTACGCTAGCAAGACCCTGAATGACGCGCAGGAGCACTACACCACTACAGAAAAAGAGCTCCTTGCTGTGGTCTTTGCTTTCGATAAGTTTCGGTCTTATCTTGTCCTTTCCAAGACCATTGTGTACACGGATCATGCAGCCCTTCGGTATCTATTTAGTAAACAGGATGCCAAGCCGAGATTGATACGATGGATTCTTTTGCTGCAAGAGTTTGATATCGAGATCCGTGATAAGAAAGGGGCCGAGAATCTAGCAGCGGATCACCTTTCTCGTCTTGAGTGCTCAGCTTCATCGGATTCAGTGGGGGTCAATATAAATGACAACTTCCCTCATGAATTCCTTATGCACATCCAGACGAAAGATGATGATTATCCGTGGTTTGCTGATTTCGCGAATTATCTCGCGAGTGGGATTGTGTTGAAAGGAATGTCCCACCAACAGAAGCGAAAGTTCTTCGCTGATGTGAAGCATTATTTGTGGGAGGATCCTTATTTGTTTTGAGTCGGGGCCGATCAGATCGTGCGTAGGTGCGTGTATGGTGATGAGGCACGCAAGATTTTGAGACACTGCCACGAGGGCCCGACAGGTGGACACCATGGAGCAACTTTGACCGCAAAGAAGGTTTTTGATGCTGGTTTCTTCTGGCCCACCATCTTCCGGGATGCTCATGATATGGTGCGTGCGTGTGATGCTTGTCAGAGGGCAAGTAATATTTCATCTCGAGATGAGATGCCCCAGAAACCTATTCAGGTTTGTGAGATTTTTGATGTCTGGGGGATTGATTTTATGGGACCTTTCCCAACTTCTTATGGAAACCGATACATCCTTGTCGCCGTTGATTATGTTTCAAAGTGGGTGGAGGCCCAAGCCTTACCCACAAATGATGCTAGGGTGGTCGTTATGTTCTTGAAGAAGTTGTTCTCCCGCTTTGGTGCTCCCAAAGCCTTGATTAGTGACCGAGGGACGCATTTTTGTAATGTGCAATTGGACAAGGCGTTGTCACGCTATGGAGTGAACCATAGATTTTCAACGCCATACCATCCACAGACCAGTGGACAGGTAGAGGTCACTAATCGGGATATTAAGAGGATTTTGGAGAAAACGGTTAGTGCTAACCGTAAAGATTGGTCAGAGAAATTGGATGATGCATTGTGGGCTTTTCGGACAGCCTACAAAACTCCCATAGGTACCACACCGTTTAAATTAGTCTATGGGAAAGTGTGTCATCTTCGGTGGAATTGGAGCATAAGGCATATTGGGCATTGAAGGCTGTGAATCTTGATTGATTAATGCGGGTGAGACCCGGTTTCTGCAAATTAATGAGTTGGAGGAATTACGAAATGAAGCCTATGCTAATTCCACTATTTACAAAGAACGCACAAAGTTGTTACATGACAAACGCTTGAAGGACCACAAAGAATTCCAAGTGGGAAGTCGTGTGTTGCTTTACAATTCTAGGTTGCGTTTATTTCCCGGGAAGTTGAAGTCCCGGTGGACGGGTCCATACACGGTGAGACAAGTATTTCCATATGGAACCGTGGAGATTGGGCATGAAGATGGTAGAATTTTCAAGGTCAATGGTCATCGTCTAAAGACTTACATTGAAGGACCGGTTGACGCCGCATTGGAGGTCGTTGACCTCTACCCCAAGAACGAATGAATTCGGGGTGATGAGTCTAGCTAAGGACTCGTAAAAAAAAACGTAGCATGCTTGGGGGCGCATCCGATTGGTTGATGTAGTTGTTTTATATTTTATTTGTACTTTTCTTATGTTTATGTGATTTTATAGTTTAACTTTTTATAGTTTAGTTTTTAATTTTTTTTTTTCTTTTTTGCAATGAGTTTTTGAGTTTGAGGCTAGGAGAATGAGCAGGAGCGGATCAGGTATGTCCCTGGAGGTTATAATTCGAAGAACCACCATCAAGTTTGATGGTAGCGAAAGGAAAATGGGTTCTGTTGTTTCTATGCTGTTGTGGTTTTGTGTTAATGGGTCAAGCATGATTGTGCTTGTAGTTTAGCATGATCATGCCTAAAAAATAATAATAATAAAATGATGTGCTAGCTTTCTTTTGTCGTGGTCTTGTTTAAAATAGGTTTGACTATGTCAAAACCTTTGAGACTTATTCCACACATACACACAAATACCTTGAGCACCTCCTTTACAATTCCATCATAATCTCAAGTTCCTTCTAATTCTCTACACTCCAGGTATGTGATTCTGACTCTTTCTCTTTTCCTTGGTGTTATTTAGTTTAATTTGGTTTGGATGTTATGTTCGTAGAACTAGGGCTTCATAAAAAAAAAAAAACAAACAAAAACAAAAGATAATTTAAATTTTGAAAACTCGATCTGTGAGAGTGTGTTTTGTTTTGATAGGGGTTTCATCTTTTTATTTATTTAATTTACATTTTTTTTGTCTAATAGTTAGAAAAAAAAATCAAATTATGATGGGTTAGGTTGTAGTCTGCTAATGCATTTTGAAATCTCGTTTACAATAGTGAGTTCTTGTATTTAGTTTGTCTAAAATGGTGCATTGGTCTGAGCTTCACTATGATTCTAGAAAAGCACGATTGTGCTCCTCAATAAGCACAGTTGTGTTTGTCAGTTTGGGCTCACTGTATTTTCATTGAGGCTTGGTAATGGCCAATTTCTGAGATGATCCCTGCTGTTGAGGGATATTTTTTTGGTCGAGTTGTACTAGACTTGTTTGTACAAACTCGGTTATTGCGCTTAGACGCTTTGTTTTATTTACTTTAGTTTATGTTATGTTTTTAGTATTATTTTTTTTTGTGATGATATTGATCTGATTTTGATGTTGTAAGCTTGCTAGTTGCTTGGATGGTTGGCAGCACACTGCGGGATAACACTTTGCACGTCCTTTGGATACATTTTGATCAAGATCTTCGGAAGGGAAGTTTCATTCTCTTTTCACACTCCATTGCATTGAATTTTCTTTTCTTTGCATTTTTTTTGTTACACATTGGGGACAATGTGTAATTCAAGTATGGGGAGGGAATTTGTTCGGATTTTGCTTGTCCTAAAAATAGAGAAACAAATGATTTTTATTATTTTTTTTTTTTTGCAAAATACTCCTAAAATAATTTTTGTGGCATCAAAAAGACATAATAACATACATGGAACATCTTTAATTTTTGACAAATAACAAGGTTTGAGAGCACTACGTTGGGCACTTGATTAAAAAGAAACTATAGAGAAACAAAATCAATTTTTTTTTCTTTGAGTATGGTAAATCGAAAGGATGACCCGCATGTTCTACTTTGCATTTATGCCCCTATGCCCGTTTCCGTGAGTTATTTTTTAGCCTTATTAGCTTTAGTATTATTTTTGCTCATGTTTTTGCGGGCAAAAGTTGAGCGTGCCGAATAACTTTTGCAATATAAAACTTGTGGTAGGTATACATCTTTCGGCCTCGAGTGGATTCGTAGCATAAATATGATTGAGGCATTAGGAAAACCTCTTTGTTTTAGCCATTTTCTTTTCTTTTACATACCTACACCCGACATATTCCTTTAGTGAGCCTTGTTGAGCCTTTTCCCATGTTTTTTGCTTTCACCCATATTTGTTTACAACCACTTAAGCCAAATTAGCCTTTTGTATTTTCACCATTTTGCTAAAAATCCGGTTTGGCTAGTGTTAGTCTCACTTCTTTTTCGTTTTTTTTATGTATTCTCATGTTGGAGTTTTTGTCTAAGTAGACGTGCTTAGTTCCCTCCGAGCTACATGGTTATATATATGGTTAGAAAAAAAAGAAAAGAAAAGAAAACAGTAAAAAAAAAAAAAAGAAAGAAAGAAAGAAAAAGCCGCACAATTGGGTTCCATTTAGAGCAATTTTGGAGCAAAAAGAGCAAAAATCTTAAAAGCTCTCGATTTGTAGTATGATAGTAGTTGTATAGTATTGTTGTTTCTTTGTTTCGAGCTAGCCTAGTTTCCGGATTTTTAGCACTTTAGCCACTTTTTCCCAAACTTCCCTACCTTAACCTTAGCCAAGTTACAACCCGAACAAAGTCCTCATGATTTATGTGATGTTTCTAGCTATGTTGGTAGAGATTTGATCCTTCTACAAGTTTATATTATTGCATAGTTATTGTCTTGGCATTGAGTATTTTATTCATACTCCACATTATGTATGATCATATAAATTAGCCGAGTGTGAGTGAACATTGTGAGGATGCAAAGTTGTCATGTTGGGGATTTCATAGATAAATCATTGCTCTTAGAATTTTTCTCGTTTTTATCTCATGGTTTTCTTTCTTAAGATGGTTGCCTCCTTGTGTATATCTTAGACCTTTGTTATGAGTTTATGTTCATGTTGTTAGTTATTGTTGCCATTTGGAGTTTTTGTTAATTTCTTGCTTGAGGACAAGCAAGGTTTAAGTGTGGGGATGTTTGATGTGCTTAAAAATTACACCTATTTATCACACAAATTTACCCATATTTTGTGTATGTTCATTGGAAATTTCAAGAGGTTAAACACTAATCAAGTGATATTTGTTGATTCTTAGGTTTGGTGGTGATTTATGAGGATTTAAGAGAAATCAAGATAAAATGGAAGTAAATGAAGGTTGAAAGTTGATGTTCTGATGTTGTACAAGCACAAGCACAACCATGCTACAACCAAGCACAACCATGCTCAATCCCAAGCACAACCATGCTTGTGGATAAGCATGATCATGCTTGCTTTTCTTCAGACACGCCAAACTAGGTCTCCCTCTTTGGAATCACGATCATGGCGACAACTAAGCATGACCATGCTCATCTATCTCGAGATCAAAGCCTATTCTAGTCTAGCAAAAGTGTTTCTTGGGCATTGAAGAACCAATGGGCGTGTAGATCTGGTCAACACACGAGCACAACCATGCTCGCCCATGAGCACAATTGTGCTCCATTTCTTCTCTATAAAACAAACATCGGTATGTTCATTTGGAAAACAGAGAGTTCTACCCAAGGTTTCCAACTCCAAAATTCACTAAATTCAACCCACTTGCAAGCATCTAGGAGGGATTATAACATCAAGAGGATCATCACACATCATCTACATCATCTAAGCTTGGATTCTTGGTTTGATTCTTGTTAATTTTACCATGAAACTTGTAACTATTTCAAGCTTGTATGTTGTTTTTGAGCTCATGATGAGCTAAACTCTTTGCATCACTTTAATTTAGATGAAGTTTAGTTAACCTTTGATGAACTTATGGATTATTGGGAATGATTATGTTAATGTTATAGTAATTTCTTGGTTATTCTTCAATGGTATTGTGTATTTGAAGGTTCTAATTGATGTTCAAGACTTATGATTGTTTAATTATGTAATGTTGGAAAACTCATAATTTAAACTTTCATTCATGGATTTGTATAGGTTTATGCTAGTTCATGTCTTTTAACTAGGAATGGTGAATGAAGTCTTGATTATTCATGATAAACTCTTGAATGTGCATCCTTATGCTTATGTTTGGAAAGACAAAGTGTTTGTAATGATCTTGTCATGTTAGGTCTTATGTTCATCTAGGATTTGTTGACACGAATTGCTAGTTTATGTAATCTTGACATGAAAATCATTAATTGAAGAAATACATGAATATTACTTAGATTAATCAACCTTAGGTGGGTTATGTGTTTTTCATATGATCTTTCCAAATGGTTGTTGGATTAGTTATCCTTGACGGGAAATTAGTCTACATTTTCAAACACTAACATGATTGTATCACTTGTTTTTACTTGTGTGATTTTAGGTGGTTAGTTTGTGTTTTTCATCCTAACTTTCCAACAAATCATAAGGCTAGATTTCTTTAGCAAGATTTTAGTCATTTATGTGTTTTGTGATCTTTCCATGTATCCATGATTATTGTCATTTGTTAACTAAATGGATTCGAGATTAAAGTGATATTCCTCCTTGATTGATTGCATTTGTGTTAGTTAGATTAGTTATTAATATTTTACAATTTAACTTAGAAAAGTCAAAAAATCAACTCTTTGAAAAGGCTTTACAGTAGCAAAAGTTTAGTATTGAGAAACGCGTCCACGGATTGATATCCGGTTCTTACCATTTAAATTATATTACTTTTCGATAGGTACACTTGCCTTTCGTGTGTGTAGTTTAATTTAGGGTAAAACTATTTTAAAACTAGAAATTGTGTGAACGAATATCTTCAAAAAAAATATATATATACTTCACGCACCATCACATATGCATGCACACTTATACATACATATATATCCTGTATATACATAAGAAATTTTACTTTTGAAAGATGGTCACAGTTCCCATATATTTCACACATTTATCCATATGTATTTAAATAAAAAATGTTATCATTGTTTAAACTTGCGTCACCAATGCTCGTTGGTATGGGTGAAATTGTACTCATTCAGGCCTTGCTAGACTTTCTTTGGGGACTTATGCAAATAAAATTGTATCTATCATGTGCATTAAATTAAACGTTGACTAGTAAGTGTATGGATTTTCACCTGGTAAATTGGCAGGTGTCACACTACTTATATGTCTCTCTCTAAGGCAACCTCATTTAATGAGATTCCATTGAAAGTTCAATATCTGGATATGCTAATTTAACAAACAATAATTACAAGCTATCCAAGACATTGTTCATGGACTTGGTAGCAAATATGAAAGGCATAAAATCTGGTCAAACAATGATTTCTTACTTTATCCTAGAATCATAAGTGTTTTCTTACAAAACGTTTTACCAGAAAATGATTTTAAAACTGGTTCACTATCTAGGATGAAGTGTCTAACAAGAGAAACTTTTACAAGAATGTTGTGTCCTAAGTCCCAAGAACAGGTCTCAAAAGTAAAAGTTTGGAAACACAAGCAAAGAGTGTCAAGACAACAACTGTTGTCTCAACCTCTATTGTTGAGCCCACTGCTCCTGGTAACTATGGCACTTCAACCAGTGTTGTGGAACCAACACCAGAATCATTCAACAGAAACACATCCATCCACCAATCCAACCAAAAAGGTTACTCTGGAAGATGAGATACCAGGGATACCACTGTAATAAACAAACACAACAGACAACCACTATTGATACTTCCACTTAACAGTTGCAAATATCTCAACCAAACAAACTCCTCATGAGTCCTCTCAAATGACCTAGTGTAAGCCAAGGGGAACCACATCTTGAAACATTTGACTCAGTTGGGCATCTGTTCAAAAGTCCATCTCCCGGGCTAATTCTCTTTACACTCCACATCTCTCACCATCAAAAACTCC
>JAUTDX010006888.1:0-24670 GCA_030844895.1 Ambrosia x helenae | reverse complement strand
GAGTTTATAGATAGTAAGAGGATCTTGTGTAAATACATTTCTTAGTTGAGATGTTTTGTGATATCAAGGAGACCTTTTAGTTCCTTTCTTGAATCTTTCCATTTACAAAAGATTATTAATTATAAAAAAAATATAAAAACATTTAACTTCATAGGCCCAAGTTGTTTTTGTTTAGTTTTGGGTTCTATAGTTTACACTTTGTTAGTTGATATGACAGTCTTGACATAGGATATAATAACTAGAATTCGGTTTTTTATACGAGTTTTCGATGAAAGGTATTCGGTATTTGTATGGGAGTTTCTGCTAATTCAGTGCAAAGATTTTATTACAAAGATTAGATCTTGGTTTAGTTTAGGAAGAAGTGATTTGAATTCTGTGTCTAGTGAGGTCAAAATGGCTGAGGGTGGTCAAAGTCAAACCATGTGTTGTGAATGTGAATTAGGGATTTCAGAGTCGTGTGTCGGTTATTCGTGTCAACCGTGCAGCCGTTTGTTTTGCGATAGATGTTTGCGAGGCTATGGATGTTTTGTGGTTGAGTCGAAAAGTATTAGATCTTGCAAGTTTTGTGCTAGTTTTGAGATTAAGCAAAAGTTTGGAGGCAAGTTTAGTCATAAAATTCATCCTTGTGATTCGCCCCGACTAAGCCCTGAACCGGCGTCAGCTAACTATTCCGTGAGAGATTTGATTTTGTGTCAAGTCTTAAGGCGGTATTGTATACCACTCCGCGGTCAGGTATTGTTTTTTGTTTATTTGATCAAATGTGTTTTTGTATATTTGAGTTCTTGATCTTGTGTGTTCGTTGATTTTAAATATGTATCAATTTTGAAGTTAGTTTATAGTTTGATCATAGTTTTTATATTTGGGCGTTTTGATCGTATTTAGGAACTTTTGCCATGATTCATGAATATATCATCAAATACGTCGCAATTGTCAAAAAAACATTTGTGATTCGTATCGCCTTAATAAATCAAAGTTTGAGACTTTGAGTGTTAACGGGTTGCTTTAAGAAAACTGATCATTGATCAACAATGTTGCAAAAATCGGCCTAGGCGGCCGCCAAGCGCGTAGGCGGTGAAGAAAATCGGAATTAGGCCCTAGTCGGAGATCTATGCGTTTTGGGCATTAGGCGGCCATTAGGCGGGCCTAGGCGGTGTTTTTTTTATTTAATATTTATTTTTTTATTAAATTTCTAAGTATTTCTAAGTATTTTTTAGTATTATGTGTATATATCTTAACATATTTTTCAAAAAACACCTAAATTTGTGTTTATATATATAAAATACGTATAAAATACAAAACGCCTAATTCCGCCTAATTTTCGCCTAGTCCCAACTAGTCCCCGAGGCTGGACCTCACCACCCGCCTAGCGCCTAGCGCCCTTTTGCAACCTTGTTGATCAAACTAATCATCTGCTCAACTTTAAACGATAATAACTATTTGAATTATTTGTTCTTGTTTAACTACAAGGAGTGATGAAGACGAAGGAGAATATTCTTCAAAAAGCATCATCAGCCCGTATAGTATTGACTCTTCAGATGTAGAATCAAGTAGCGTCAATACCCGACATGCATTTTACAGTTTCATGTCAGTTGATTCAAGTCCATCTGACAGCCCAAGTAGGACTCACTTTACTTCCACTAGACTTAGTCGTCCTGTACAGCCCCGATGACATGAAAAACTCCTAGGTCACTAATCGATGATTCCTTGGACCATGAACCGTTGGTGGCTGTTTTAAAAAGCCGTCAAAACGGGCCCAAAGAATCTGACAATACTATCACTAATGATGATTTGTCGATATTTAGGGACCAAAACGAGCGTTAGATCTTGAAAACAACGGTCTTATTTGGTTTCCTTTGCCGTTACATGATGAAGGAACCGGTTTCTTCTCGTAATGCTGATGACGACGACGAAATGGGCCTCCGGGTGATGTTTTTTCATCTAGTGATACCCTTATGAGCGTTATTTCTGAAAACAGCAAAAATATCGAGCATAAAAAAAACCGTTGGAATAACGTATGTACAGGTCATTTTAGGGCTCTTGTATCACAACTAATGCAATCTGAGTACGTGGCAGCCGATGATTGGCTTGATATCATAACAATTTTAGCATGGCAAGCTGCTAATTTCGTGAAACCGGATACTAGCAGAGGTGGCAGTATGGATCTCCGGAGATTATGTAAAGATTAAATGTATCGCTTCTGGAAGTCATGATGAAAGGTAACCGAAAAAAGATTCTCGATATCTTGATTATTTTTCTTTAAATAGAAAGATTACGTCACTACGTGGCGCTTAAACTTTTTTCGTCTGTGCGTATGTTTATTAAAGGAGTAGTGTGTACGAAAAAATATAAAGCACAAAGCGCATGGACTTCACAGTACAAGAACCCGAGGTTGCTTATTTTAGGTGGAGCACTCGAGTATCAACGTGCTCACAATCAGCTCGCATCTATTGAGACACTACTGCAACAGGAAATGGATCATTTGAAGAAGATTGTTTCAAGAATAGAGGCGCGTCGTCCAAATGTGCTACTGTAGAAAAAAGTGTATCTTCATATGCACAAGAGTATCTTTTAGCCAAAGATATCTCATTGGTTTCAAATATCAAAAAGCCCTTTGTTAGAGCGTATAGCCAGGTGTACAGGTGCACCTATAACTCCATCTGTAGATAAGATCTCCACCACACGTTTGGGACAATGTGAGCTTTTCCGATTAGAAAAATTCACCGAACACCATGAAGCCGTCGGTCAGTCCACCAAGAAACCATCCAAGACGTTGATGTTTTTTGATGGTGGCCCTAGGCGGTTGGGTTGCACGGTAAACAGTTCCAACTCTCATTTTGGTAAATGTGAAATGGGTCGGGTCGGGTCGGGTTGGGTTGTGACATGAAACAATTTCCGTTCTTTCTTTTTTTAGTATAGAGTTAGCGTGTTAAATACGGTTACGAAAACTGTGTGTTTTGTAGGTCTTGCTAAAAGGCTCAAGTCGGGAAGAACTAAAGAAGGTTAAAACACGTTGTTCAGTATGCCGTATTTGCTGCGTATCATCTATCACTAGAAACTTCTTTCTTGGTGATGAGGGTGCTACTTTGCCTAAAATGACTATTAAGCCCTCTGATGTAACCAACTCCTCCAAATCTGAAGAACACGATGCGGATATTGACAATCATATAATGATGAACGTAAATGTCATATCTAGCCCCCCCTGCTATGGAAGAAATTAGTATCATGTGAATCAACCGAAAGAATTGAAGTAAACGAGGACTCAAATGAATACTATTCAGCAACAGACAATAATCAGAGCATTTTAGTATCGTTTTCTAGCCGATGTGTGTTAAATGGTAATGTATGTGAACGATCGAGGCTCTTGCGTATTAAATTCTATGGCTGCTTTGATAAACCACTTGGGAGATACCTCCAAGATGATCTTTTTGATCAGGTAAAAGTTAAATATAAGTTATTCATTTACACTGCATTTGTTATTAATAAAAAGATTGAATCTTTGGATCTTTGACGGTTGGATTTGATTTGGAATGTTTATGCAGACATCATCGTGTCGATCTTGTGACAAACCAGCTGAAGCCCATGTGATATGCTACACTCACCCACAAGGGAATTTAACAATTAATGTCAAACGACTTCCATCTCTGAACCTACCCGGGGAAAAAGATGGAAAGATATGGATGTGGCACAGGTGTCTCAGGTTTCCCTGTAAACGGGGTCCCACCCGCGACCGTAGGGTGATTATGTCAGATGCTGCCATGGGTCTCTCTTTTGGGAAATTCTTAGAACTTAGTTTTTCAAATCACTCAACTGCTAATCGCATTGCGGGTTGCGGTCATCTCTGCAAAGAGACTGCCTTCGTTTCTACGGGTAAAATCATTATTTCTAACATTATATATGTATTAGCGGATTTTTATATATCAATTGTATAATACATATCTGTCGTTACAAGAGATATACTAAACTACAAATACAATACATAAAGAATTAAATATACTATGCGGATATATACAAAACTGCTAATAGTTATATGTGACTGTGACTAACTTTTAGCTTGTATTTGACGTACAGCATGGGGAGCATGGTGGTGTTTTTCGCTACTCTCCAATTGACATTCTTTCCGTTCGTTTGCCGCCATCTGTACTACAGTTTAATGGCATGTTCAACAGGATTGGTTAAAGAAAGAGTAGCTGAGGTAAGCAGATAATAAATCTGAATTTGCCATGATTACAATGATAAGTGGTGGAAAAAGGTTGTGTTAGCCAGGTCAAGTTACGGGTCAGGTTGGTTGGGTTGGACATTTGATTGATTTGCTTTGTTTTGTTTTGTGGTGATTAGCTTTTAAACAAGACAAAAGCATTGTATGCTGAGATATCAGATGTATTAAACGAGACCGAACAGAAGCATAATTCTGGCGGTGGGCATGGAGTTTCAGATACAAATGAGTTAAATAAACAAATTGAGGAGTTGAATAAAGATTTAATCAAAAGAAAGAGATGTATACATAGTAAGTGAAACTATATTGATTTTGTCTTATGGTTACTTATTAATTATGACTCACTTATGTCTCGTTGCATGAATTAGGATTTGCTTCAAACCGTGTGGTGAACGTGTGGCTGAATCGATGTTCTTGAACTTAACCGTTTGAGACATTCTCTCATGATAGATTTGCATGTTTGGGATCAAAGGCTCGAGTCTCTTAATTCTATCTTTAAAAGGAATTCTAATTTGGAAGTCAAACACGAAGAGCTTATTCGACTCTTGAAGCTATTGTTGACCATAGTCATGCATCTGCTGACCCCGAATCCGACCAAATTGACTCAAAGGAGAGACTGATGAGTCTAATCAAATTGACTTGAAATCGACATCTTCTGATCAGTTCAGTGAATGTAATGCGTCGTTTCTATCTGACAAGATCGACTCTGCGTGGACCGGCCCTTTGACCCGACCTGAGATTCCGCAAATTAGAAGGTTGATTTCGACGCCTGCTCGGGTTTATTCGTTTGATTCTGCAATAACCCTACAACAAAGAATGAAGTATCAGAAAAAGTCAAAGTCAACGATAACATACAAAGGAGTTACTCACAGTACATTCCCAATGAAGATCAGAGGTTGGATTTCATGTGGAGGACAAAACCGTTATTCATTTCCCGAACGTCTCTTCTCCCTGATGGGGCGCGTTTGATTCGTGGTCAAAACGTGGTGGTTGCTGTTTATGAAAACGAGCCCACAAGCATAATATCATACGCCCTTGCTTCTAAGGAATATGAAGATTGGTTTACCGATAAAACCGTCTCTAAGTAAACACCATTCCGTGGCTTCAAAGCTTACAGCTTGGCAGTCTTTCGGCTCTAATAATGATTACGACTACATGTCGTATGGTAATTACGGGTCTGAAGAAACGTCAACCGCAATCGGGTCGTTGTTTTCCGAGCCGAAAAGCTCTCATCACTTAGCAATTCAGTTTCGAGGATGAATCCGGACCTGGCGGAAAAGTCAAATTCTCGGTGACGTGTTATTTTGCTAAGCAGTTTGATGTTCTTAGAAAGAAATGTTGCCCTAGTGAAACCGATTACTTGCGTTCTTTAAGCCGATGCAAGAAATGGATGGCACAAGGAGGTAAAAGCGGTGCTGATTTTGCAAAATCGTTAGATGATCGGTTTAATAAAAGGGTGTCACTAAAACCGAGCTAGATTCGTTTGAGGAATTCGCACCGCAGTATTTTAAATACCTGACCGATTCACTAAACACGGGGGTCCAACCTGTCTTGCTAAAATCGTCGGCATTTATCAGGTTTGACTTTGACTCTGCGTTGACTTTTTTGTTTGAAAACTAATCTTGATGATGTTATTGTAATGATGATAGGTTAACGTGAAGCATGCGAAAGGCGGGAAAGAATCAAATCGATTGTGATGGTGATGGAGAATCTGTTTTTCAAGAAAAACATATCACGGGTTTATGATCTAAAAGGTTCTGGCAAGATCGCGTTATAACTCGGATATTACAGGAACGATGCTAGACATGAACTTGTTGGAAGCGTTGCGGACCAATCCACTCTTTCTTGGAAGCAAAGCCAAGAGGAATCTTGAAAGAGCCGTTTGGAACGACACATCCTTCTTAGCGGTATCATTTTTTTTCACCTTGATAATTTGAAACCGAGGTTTAAATTAGTAATTTCACTTCACCCGTCGAACCTAGCATTCTTGAAGCGAGCATGAGACCCGTTCGTTATCATTTAACAGATAAACGAGACATGGGCAATTGTTTTATACTTTAAACGTCATTATTTTGTTAACAGATACATTATGCGAAAACAGTGGCGGATCTAGAAATGAATTTCAGTAGTAACGTTTTTCATTTTTTTCATTTTAGTAGCAACGTTTTCCAAATTTCGTAAAAAAAAAACAGAATTTCCACTACGCGCGCGAAGTTGAGCAGCAACGGACGCGACACCTAGTTATACACTAGGTCCGCCCCTGTGTGAAAAGGTCCTTGCATTAGTAGTTGGATTATGCTAAAGTTATACATTATATGCAGTCAATCGACGTGATGGATTACTCTCTCTTGGTTGGAGTCGACGAAGGGAGTAAAGAACTGGTTCTCGGGATCATCGATTTCATGAGACAGTATACATGGGACAAACAACTCGAAACATGGGTAAAAGCATCCGGGATTCTAGGTGGGCCCAAGAACGCGGGCACCAACCATCATTTCTCCGAAACAGTACAAACGAAGGTTCCGGAAAGCCATGACGAGTTACTTTCTTACCGTGCCGGATCAATGGGTCATTATGAAA
The DNA here is from genome assembly GCA_030844895.1 of Ambrosia x helenae. Lineage (NCBI taxonomy): Eukaryota > Viridiplantae > Streptophyta > Magnoliopsida > Asterales > Asteraceae > Ambrosia > Ambrosia x helenae. The sequence continues at coordinate 17,877 of JAUTDX010006888.1, read as the reverse complement.
TGCAGGTGTTCTTTGTTTAGTTTTTAACTGAACAGATTTTTATTAATAATGGACATTAGATATTAAGATTAGAAAAGAGTCAATTGGGTCTAACTGGGGTAGAATTTTACCCTATGATTTGTTATTTTATATACAAATCCACATGTATTAATCCTCTGTAGATGCTTTCTGAGTTAAATGATAACTTGCTGATCAAGAATCTTGTTTCTTTACCTTATAGTTCAAGTTACAAGTCGTTACGGAATGACAACGAATGTCTACTGGCATCTTGGGGGTGGTATAAAGCTTAGGGGGACCATTTGGTACTGGGTTCGATTCTTATAAGGGGTTTTTTCATAGATTTATTAGGTTTTCTCCCGAATTGGTGTATATGCATTTTGCTGGTGGCGCGATGATACTCTAGTGGTCAGTAAGTGATCCGATTTGCTGTTAAATATTGGGCAACTAGTCAAAAGAGTGAAAGAGTCGTTAATAAACTTCACGTGAAGGTTTTATTATTATTGTGTGATATACAAATTATTGCACGTGAAAGTATTATTATTGTGTAATTTACAAAGTATTACACGAGAGCTTTGAAACAATTGTACTTGTTTGCTTGATGTGCAAGTCAAATTATCCAAGTGTAGATGAACATTGTTGATTCATAATCAATCATTAGATCAAACCTTATTGCTCTAGCTTCAAATTCTGAAAATTTAAAATTAATATAATAATAAAAATAAAATAGGGTAGCTAAAGAGTTTCAAAAGTTGAAATTAGATAAAAACTAAAATTAACTAACATTGCAAAAGGGAAAACCTGGCATGAATACGAATACACATTCGATTGAACACTAAGGGGCTGTTTGGTAAGCCTCTTAATGAGGCTCTGAACCATTCAGCGCTGAGTGATTCAACATTCATCGCATCTGTTTCAGCTTCTGAATGGAATGGTTAAGGCTGAACCATTAAGATTTGGGATATTGCTGAACCATTAAGCACTGAACTAGGCTGAACCTTAATGAGGCTCTTCTACCAATGTGGACAATAAAACTAACTATTAAGAGGTCCGACTTAATGATTCAGCACTTAACCATTCATACCTCTTAACCATTCAGATCTCTTAATGATTAAACACTTAATAACCAAACAGCCCCTAAGTAGGATATAGTGTTTCCAACCCCCTTGAATTGGCAGGAGATTTACCGCCAGTGAGCTTTGTCGGGTAGCGGACTGGGAGGGGGGATCCCCTCCGCGGTCAGGGGTACCGTACAATTACCCTTTTTTTTAATAGTCTAGTGGTATGATATATCCTCCGTATAAACGATATTAGTTCAAACCGTTAAAAGTTTAAAGTTACGTGGGTATTACCCATTAGTTGTAAGATTAACGCCTCATTAAATACCTATTAGCCCACACGTGAAGTTCTATTATTATCATTGTGTAATCACAAGTAATTATTGTACGAGAACATTGAAACAGGTTGTACCTCTTTGCTTTTTTTTTGAACGGCCAACAAATTGGAATCACTCACGGAACACTGGAGTATCATCGTGCCACCAGTGTTGCCACGCGATCATATTCCACACCAATTCACCAATTCAGGAGGAAAACTCATAATTATGAGAAAACTCCTTTGTGAGATTCGAACCCAGGACCATATGGCCCTAAGTCTTATCTCACCACCAAGATACCACTAGGCTATAATGCCTTGGGTTGTACCTCTTTGCTTAATGTACAAGTCAAGTTATCCAAATATTAAATGGAAATTAAATACTGCCTCTTGTAGCGTTTTTTAAACTAACATGAAATCCTGTTACCAGATAATATCTTGCTAACTTAGCAATTTTATTCGTATTTCCTATAATTCAAATCTACATAAAGTTTTGGTTGACCGTTAAAAAAAACTACACATAAAACTTCAGATGTGTAGCTTGGTTGAAAAATTATAAAACAAATTAATTTAATGATCTTTTTATATACATAACATACACGTTTGTATTTACGAAGTAAAAGGTTAAAAAATATAAATCATTAACAAAAAATTAAACAGTTTATATTTGTTCTTTTTGTTTTTACAATAAATTACCGATTACCATATAACGTAAATGTCTCATTTAGTTATATATATTTTTGAACTTACATATATAATAAAAAATGTTTATTATGTAATAGAGAAAGTATACGGTATAAAGCCCCTTAAAATAAGAAGCGTAAGAAGCCACCAGAGATTGACACCTGTCAATCTAACCTAACCACACCTAACCATAGTTAAACACAATAAATCCTATCTTCCCTGCTCAAATCGTAACCCATTCTCATTTTAAAACATATCAATCTAGATCTGACCACCACAACCATTACCAATACCGCCACCATCACCATCACCACCACCAACCACCACCTACAACTACCACCACCACCACCACAACCACCACCTCACTTTTTCTCTACACATCTCTCCAAACAATCAGTTGCACAATTGATCGAGATCTAACCACCACCACCTACAACCTATTGTTAAAATTTCATTAATTTTCTTCATATTACTTAAAAAACCGATCAAATGATAATGTAACTGGTACCAAACAACCCCACTCTGCTAGTCCTCATCAATAATATTATCACTTGTGGTTAGGCACGTGAGTAGCTTGTGAAAAAAGTGTGTGCAGAGATTGTTGACTACAACACATCACAGTGGGACCCATCTCCTCATGAATTCTAGATTGCCATGTCTATTCTACCTCAAACACTTTTCCATCAGACAATGAAGAAGAGACTGACAAACGCACTAACAAGGTTAAGGTGCGTTTGTTTTTTATTTTGTGTGTCTATATGTATTTTATTTAGACGCACTTTGTTTTCATGGAGTGCGTTTGTTTTATTTTTTGTTTTCAACTTTTTTAATGAGTGCTTCTAAACTTTTTAGTGAGTGCTTTAAACTTTTTTAGTGAGTGCTTTCCAAACTTTTTATGAGTGCTTCTAAACTTTTTAATGAGTGCTTGCAGACTTTTTTTAATGAGTGCTTCCAAACTTTTTTAGTGAGTGCTTCTAAATTTCAATGAGGTGCGTCTGAAAATTTTTACTTAGTGCGTCTGAAAATTTTATGATGCGTCTGTTTTTCACCAACTTCATCTTCCTCTGCAACTTTTTTTGATGAATGCGTCTGAAATTTTTTTGAATGCGTCTGTTTTTCACCAACTTCATCTTCTTCATTTGCAACTTTTTTTAACCTAATTTTTATGTTTTAATCATCCTTAATGAAACAAATCCAGGTATTCGACAACTATTACAATTCATAATTGTTCATATGATTAGTTTAAATCCTTGTTTTTTATTTTTTAGATTCAAATACTGATCGTTCATTTTTGTAATCGATTTTTTTTTTTGAATTGTGCAATCATTCTGAACATGAATCGATCTGAAAAAGATGAAAAATCAGTGTTCAAATTAGTTATGTTGTTACGATTTGAAAAAAAAAATTAGACGGTTAGAAGGTTTTTTCCTATTTTACGCTTGGTTAGTTTTAACCCAGGTATGGTTAGGGGTTTTTAATCTGCATCCTTAATCTAATGGCTAAGATTGCTTCTTACGCTTCTTACGTTAAGAGGGCTTTATACGTTATCTCTTCCCTTATGTAATATATACTTTTTATATTAAGTAAAATTATTATACTTATAAGATAATTGGCTACTTTAAACTCGCAAGCCTAAAGAAACTCCACATATAAAGCTTGGGCTTGGTCTGATTTATCAAATAACTTCGTTTTAGCTCAAGCTTGAGTCGATTTGAGCTATTGCAAATCGATCTCATGAACGACTCGGGTTGTTTTAACCCATATTTTGTAGCCTTTGAATCACGTGAACTAAAACACAAGATCAAAAACTAGTCATTGCAAGAAAAATTGTATTTCATAAATTCAACATAGAAAGTAAAACTAGACAGTTAAATAAATACATGAACTAGTGGATTAATAATCCATAATTAACGTGTTATACAGTAAAAATGGAATTATAGAACAAGAATTAGGTAAAACTGGAAAAATCAAACTGAGGCTCCAGGGTCCAGACCAAGAAATTTAATGAGTCAGCCCATTCGCCATATCTTATAGCCCATAACTCCAAACGGATCAAGCGTTGAGCCCGCCCGTTTCATATTGGATCCCTTCCTAGCCCATTTACTTTTTTAAATTGGTTCATATACTAGTATGCTAGTTCTGTTTTAACTGAAGTTGATCAAGAAAATGTTCTAGATACAAAACCATTTGAATATGTTAAGGAATTGGAACTTATGTTCTTGATTTTTGTCCCTTCTGAGTGAATTTGGGTCAACACCAGCCTTATGAGCAGCAAACCACTCCTATAGCTTCCAGTAGTTTGAAACCTTTACCTGCAAATATATAAGATTAATTTGATGCATAATACACAATGTAATCTAGATATGAAATCGTCATATTTCAACATACCACATCGATCCCGAGTTTATCAGGTGTATCATTCAGCACAGTTTCATTCTCTTGCACGCAATAATAACCGGCTGCAACATAATCGAGTCACATTATGTTACATTATATCGTGATATTTTCAATAGAGTAGGTTTTGCAATACAAAAAGGGTAGCGGCGCAACTTGTGGCCCGTTTACCTACGTATCAATTGTTCAATTGTAATTGGCTGTCTTGGTTTAAAAGATTCAATAAGTAGAAATAATATAAACATTCGAATCTAATTGCCAGAGTTCTAATTGCTTAGAATAGCAAGATACTTGTTTTATTATATCTATTATTGGTAAACACTTGAAAGTGAAAGGGAAGTAAGTTGTTAATACACCATATCGTGTTTAGATTCAGACACAGAGAGAAATTTTTAGGGCTTATGAGAGTAAAAGTATATATTGAATATATGTGTGACTTTTCCCTTATCTAATGACTTCAATTAATGTGAAACACGGCATCATATCATGTATAGATTCGCGTTTGCATTGTTATTCACGTAAAGAACTATTTTAGGGCTTAGGCAAGTAAATGTAGATTTGCGACCAAAGATTCACGTATATCATGGCTACATGTTTAAAATTAGTTTGACATGACAATAGAGGTATAATACAAAGAAAAATTGGCTACCTTCTAGATATATTATGTTAGTATTGATGCGTTTTGTAATAAGTTGTAACTATCAATAAATCAGATAAAGTGCCTTGTTTTTTAAGCAATTAATCCTTTCTTAACGCCGAATGCAAAGTATGATGATTGCAAAAAAATGAAAAAAAATGGCAACAATAAAGAAAAAAAAAAAGATTACCTTGTTTTTTTTACTTGCAAATGCAAGAACAGCATCTCCTCCACATGCATCCGCTGGGAGAATGATACTATCAACATCATTTGCGACTATGCATCCATTTTCTTGAAAATTAAACTTATTAGTCAAGTATTGTGGTGCATTAGCTAACCCAGCAAGCACACAAGGCAAGAACGTGTATCCCAACTGTTTATAACATTTTTCACCAAAAAGGACCTCGCTTTAGATGTATGTATGAATGAACTTGTACGTATATAAGTAGAGCAAGGACAGAACAGTAAATTACTTCTTCGGCAGCAGATTTTGGACACAAAGCTTGAGTGAGTGGAGGAGGTAACAGGGCAGGAGCGTGTGCACACGGGATTCTAAAATTCTTCACCACTAAATGGCTTATAATGGCTTCAACTCCTGCCAGTAGATCAATTCCCTGTAGATGAATCAGTTGCACATACTCATTAGATATAATATAGACACAAGTTATAACTTATGCTGATAGTTATGTAAACCTAGCTTGTACAAGGTGAGGATATGCTAAAACAAATACATGTGGGACCCAATCCTTTACGTTAAGGACCCGATCGCTTTTAACATTGATTATCTGAAACTGCAATAATCAGTTTTTTATTGTTCGGATAAACAAATTCTGCTTCTAACTATTTGCTAATATAAGCGTCAAATAATCAGTTTTGGATGGTTGGCTTCATACAGAAGCAACAAAACTGATTATATAAGGGTCATATAATCAGTTTTGGATTATTGATTTCATATCAAAACACTGTATTTTAACAGTGTGTTGATTATCATATTATGATTATTCAGTATCAAATAATCCCCTTCAAAACACACATCCAAACACTCCCTAATGTTACCTTTCCTTGTCTATACTCATCCACATCTTCAACATCATCATCTGGAAAGCGGGCCACAACAGCAACTGCATTTACCATAGACCTATCACACAATGACTGTACTGCCCTTAGTAGGGAATCAGGATGCTTTATCCTCCCTGTTGCCTGCCCATTCTTCGGATCGACCCACTTTTCCACCTGCAAGTTCTCAAACTTCAGATATGTATGAATATTTGGTTCCTATTCTAATAAAAGTCACATTGTGACCTCTAAAGGTGTGTCAGTGACAATATATTCAAGAATCGGCAAACCAAGAGAAGCCCTTGCTGCATCAACTACTTGTAAATGGCGAAGTCTTAGCTCTTCTTCGATTCCTGCATCAAGAACCAATCCCACCTGTTTGCATGACAAAATTCTGAATGAACAAAGTACATGCTCAAAATCAAGAATATGTAACAATCTGTTATGGCACAATATGTAGGGGTGGTAATCGTGTCGGGTTGGCAGGTTGGATTGACAAACCCGAATGCAACCCATTTATTTATAAATGCCAAAGACATCAAACCTAACCCGCACACGCTTAAAATGATGTAACCTTAACACAATTTGTATTACCCTTGGCGGGTTGTAATAGATGGGTTAAACAGGTCATTAACAGGTTAACCTTATATCATATTTTTTTATTTTATTTTAATTTAAACAAGTCGACCAGGTCAACCCAAACACAACCCATTTATTAAACTGGTTTGAAAGACATCCAAAAATCGTCTACTTTTCGTGTCGTCTTGGGGCCGTCTCAGGAGGTGCCACCCTAATATCAAGCAATAAATCAATAGTTGCATAGGGAAAAACCTTGTTCTGGTGAACTGGTTGCAGTGCCCAGAGGCTTTCAGCAAATCTATCAAGAGCATAACCTTCCACATACAAAACATTTGGCATTGGCCAGTACAGCATTGCTGCATTAAGAACCTGTCAAATTCCTTACAATGTCTGTTTCATTCTTCTAAAATTTATATAAACTGTCAAATAAACTATCATTGTTGGAACAACTAATTGGATCAAACAGAAAATATACTAAAACACTCAAATCTGAAGCCACATACTTCAACTCTTTTCTTTATTAATTAAACTCGACAAACAAAACCGAATGCGTACCCTCTTATACCAATCCTATACTAATTCTATTGCAACTTAAATCATATTTAAATAACTGAAGAAACACCAATATAACAATCTATATCTAAGAGCACAGTAAAGAGGTATTTGTATTAATGATTGCTTGGACGGTTACCAACACCTGGATACAGATTATTACAGATTATTACAGCGTTTCAACTATAATCTATCTTTCGCAACTATTACAATTCAAACTAAATCATATTTAAATAACCAAACAAACTAACAGTTCAAACGAAACAATCGATTAAACTCCTATTAGCAGGACTGTGAATGAACCGAACGTTTAGCGAACCGTTTGGCAGGAAGTTCGTTAACATTCATTTGTTTAATAAAATGAAAAAACGAACATGAACAAGGAATTGTTTCCGATTAACTAAATGAACAAACACGAACAAACAGGCACTTGTTCATTTGCATCCGTGAACGTTCGGTAATATGTTCGTTTACATCTTTTCATTTCGTTTATTCGTTTGTGATTTGTGAACCGTTGGTAAACAAGTTAAAAGATAAACAATTAATGACAATTTGAGAGATTAATATTAATATACGTACGTTAGGATGAGAGATGACACAGTCAGCAACAGAAGCTAGGGTTCGAGCAACGGGTAAAGCGTCACCGGCGTAACCACCGATAGAAGCACCGACACCTGTCGGTACAATTAGAACACTAGTGTACGGTCTCTTCCACTGCATCATAATAAATCAACCATATATATATATAATTATAATTAATATATGAATATGAATTTTTGTATGTGCTTATAACTGACCTTATTGGTAATTGAGAGTTGGAGGACGTGACTCGAAAGTGTGTATGTTTTTTTGACACGTGGACTGCGTTGACGGCGGTGGAGAAGGTTGTGGTGTGGGTTAGAAGTGACATTGTCGCCGGCGAGAGAATATTCCGGCGAGGTAGAGGATAGTTATTTGGTTGAAGAAGGCTTTGGATTAGGGAATAATAATATTATAGTTTTAACAATTTAACACCTTGTACTATAACTTAACAACATTTCAACCCTTTTAAACTTTTCTTATTGAATAACTGACCCAAACTAATAACTTTTTGTTTGGCTTTTTTTTAGAAAAAAAGCTAAAAATAACGGTTTGGTTTTGGTTATAGTTATAAATTAAACCGTATCAAACTTGGAAGAAACTAGGGGTGTAAATGACACGTAGCGGCTCGAGATCGGCTCGGGATCGGCTCGGTAAAAAGCTCGAACGAGCCGAGCCTTAACGAGCCCGAGCCCGAGCTCGAGCCTGAAATATGGCTCGTTTAGTTATCGAGCCCGAGCTCGAGCCGTAGATACAAAGCTCGATTGGGCTTGCGAGCCTTAACGAGCTAGAGCCCGAACCCGAGCCGAGCCTAAGTTACAGCCGAGCCTAAGTTATAGCCTTAACAATTGGGCTCGCGAGCCTAAGTTATAGCCGAGCTTTTGCGAGCTCGAGCCGAGCTTTTGAGCTCATTTGAGATTCTCAAATCACCTCGAGCCGAGCTCGAGCTTTGGATTTTGCTAGCGAGCCGAGCTCGAGCTCAAGATTGTAGGCTCGAACCGAGCCGAGCTCGAGCTCGAGCTTCACAAAACCTTAACGAGCCCGAGCCGAGCCCAGTCAGGCTCGGGCTCGGCTCGGCTCGTTTACACCCCTAGAAGAAACCGAATCGCATGAAGTTGTTTAAATCTTGAGCCAAAATTTCAAACTCGAATTTATTAATATGCGGGTGAGGAAAATGTAGGTATCCGGAATGAATCGATTACAAGATTGATTAACTATCTAAGAGTACGAAATCCTCTTAGATAATCATTTAAGCCAGTAGCAAGATGAAACGAATACGTAATATACGAGATTACTTTAAAAACGTCTTCTATTGATTATCAAATGGCTTGTTTACAATCAATTCAAGACCAAAATACCAAACCTGTCACGAACTTGTGGCTGGAACTTCTTATACTTGTGTAACCTATACCCTACAACTTGCATGCTTTAAATAGCAATTAAGTTCGTGGGCCCGGCCTTGAACAAACTTAACTAAGTTCGTTCAACACTATGTTTACTCTCCTCAGACCCTACCTTAGCTTTTGCTATTAGTGGGATTAACTAAGTGTGATGATGATGATGATATTAACACACTAAACACCATTGTGACGATTACAAGTTAAATGGGCCTATCTACTAAGCTATTGTCATACAAAATGCACCAATATAAAATGTTAGGCTAAAAGTTTGGGGGTCCAAATTCATTATATTTGGCCCTTTATTTCAGTTGCGAACATTTTAAACCCGTAGTAAAACGATTAAACACATTAAATTTCTGTCCATAAAACTAAGGATCAACCATCATTAACCTAAGTCATTTCAACAAGGTTAACAAAAGATCCTCAACAACATCCTCAATCAAACTTCTTTTACAATACAAAAAGATCTAAACTTCTTCCACTTAAACCCATCACATGATTGAACAACTACTTGTGTCTTCATCACTCCACATGTTAACATCACCACCACCATTGCTCCCATTGTAACAGTAGCCATGTGGAGCCACAATGTAAGAAGGGTAAAGATAAGAGTAAGGGGCAGAATTGTAATTGTAATTGTAGTAGCCAGCTGTTTGTGGCATTACATGAGGCCTCTGATACATTGCTTGCATGTTCTGCATGTACCCTTGCTGCTGCTGTTGAGGGTTGTACCCTTGCATCTGCTGGTTGTACTTAACCCATTCATATTCATGATCATATGTTGACCACCATTACCCATTCCAAACCCTCCAAGGTTACCACCACCACCACCACTACCATGTCCAAGACTATTCATTTTAGAGATCAAGTCATTTACACTTTTGCCCTCACTCATATTCTCAAAATTACCCTTTTGCCCTCCCACCACATTCTGACCTTTCTTCCCATTTCCAGTGTTGGGTTGACTTTTATTTTTAATATTTTTTGGAGTATTTGCAGAAACTGCATCATCTCCTCCAGAGGTCAAAGGCTGAACCTTTTGCTGTTTTTTCAAGGATTCATTACCTTTATTTTTCTTCTCATCTTTCATACAAACAACCTTCTGACTTTGACTTTGACTTTGGTTGTTGTTTGACTTGTTTGACCAAATTTCAGCATGTTTACCAGCTTTCATAAGTTTCTTTACCAAAGTTGAAGCCTCTACACTTCCTGAAACTGTCACTTTCTGCTGTTCTGCATCTATGTTTACTTGAAATACACCTATATATATTTAATTTGCCATTAGTGTTATTAGTATAGTAACTTATAATTTGTGCATCAAAACATGTACATTTCCTTCAAATCAGCTTCTCAAGAAAAGGATAACACTTGTACTTTTTTTATAGATGCAAAATCAAAAGCAAAACTGCAAGTGTGACTTATAGATTATGCATGAAAATTACACTAAAAATCACTGCATTTTCTCTCTCTTTTTCAATTAAATATATCTTTATAATTATCTGTTTATCTTTTCTCTCTGTTGTTCCGTTTGCTGATAACCATTTTCAAAAAGTATTGAAAAATTATAGATGTGTCATGACAAATATAGAGATGGACAGTAACTTTTTTTTCTCTGTTTCACTCACAACCACTTATTAAAATACGGAGAACTCACTCACAAATATACGAAGAACCTGATGTGAATGCTTTAAGCATTACATCACCACTCACAAGAAATACCATATTTTGCATATATTTTCAATCTTTATCAAAATCCCATTTCCTTTTCTACATGAAAAAAGTAGCAAAAGCAAATATGTCACCAATTTGTACATTATGCAGAAAGTTGTACAATTCTTGATTTACAAATATGAGCTGGGAAAAAGAGTGTTACCATGCATAACTTCACAAGAAAAACACAATTTGCATAAATATTATCACAAAATAGAAAATAAATAAAATAAAATAAAAAAAGTGAAAATCACCTTCAATTCTTTGCAATGTTTTCTTGACTTTTTGCTTGCAACCATCACAATGCAGATTCACCCTCAGAGTACATGTCTATGTATGTATATAACAAAAAAATAAAGGAAAATAATGCAACATAAAAAAGGAAATTATATAAATAAAAAAAAATGGTTTGGTTAGGAGGTGTTGACCTGGATCTTGAGAAGGTTAAAGTCTTCATCTTTAGCCATCTCTTGAGTCTGCTTTGGTTTGGATTTCCAGGATAACAAAAAGGGTACAAGAAAGTTAATGTACTGTATCACTCAGACTCTAAAGAGGGGTAAAATGGGAATATCACCTGTACAAACACTTTCACCAATATGTTTTATAAATATTTTATTTTTTTGTTATTTATAAAAACATTGAAAATGACCAAACATTTTGACACATCTATTGGGACGCATAGTCATAACATTTGTACCGGTCCCAATGTCCATAAATGTTTGTTTTATGTCAAGTTTCAAAATCTTACCGCTAAGACGGTGGGTTGTGGTCGGGGTTATCACCTATGATTATTGTGTTAGCTGAACACTGAGTTGAGTATTTGATAAAGTTCATGCTCGTTTACTTAACCCTATTGTGAAAAAAAACACCCTGCTCGCTCGTACCATCCCCTCAGAAAAAAAAAGACAAAATGAGCCGTTAGCCCAAGTGAGCAGTCTCACGGTCACTCGCTCGCACCGGTCTTCACGCGACACGTTATGGTGTTCACGAACCACATGGCTCTTTTTGTCGCTCGTGCCGAGTGTTAGCTTGACCACTATGGATAGTCTAACAAAATTCATTTTTATTTTGATAAATGTTTCTATTAGATTTTTTTATTAAGTTATTGAGTAATATTTTTCAAGAGATTCCAAAAGAAATTATTATATATGTGTTGTGTTTATAATTGCTAAAAGAGCTTTTTGTGCTTCTTGGGCATATGTCCTACTAAAAAGTACTTAAAAAGAATGAAAAAGATGTCACTCTTTTTATACGGAGTATTTAAATACTTTTTCCAATGCTGTTACTATTATGAATCATGTGATTTATTCGTAACACTTTTATATAAACTTATATTTTACTGTACAAAACCGATAAACTTTATTCTTATAGCATAACAGATAAAAAGTCACTGCGTTATAATGTATTTAAATAAACTAGACTTGCTTATTTATCTAGCATATACACATTATTATTTTCTTAAAAATTGAAAAGTATGAAATCTGCTCAATTTTCATATTTTTTTTTCTTATTATTTAAGAATATTATTACAACCTTCATATTTTATTCTCATAATATATTTTTCTAATACTACATTTTTTGCGTTAAAATTTTCATGCCATAGACCAAAAGATGAAGATTCACGCCCCAAGGGGCGATGTTGGGACTTGAAGAGGCGTGAAATCTTGCTTTCCATACCAAATTCACGTACAATTACACTGGTCTAATGGTTTTCTTAATGACAATATTCCCCTAGCTAAATAGAGTTAGGCACTTAGGCCCCTATCTAGGCATAGTTATTAGTTAGGCGGTTAAAACATACAAACTTAACTTCATCAATAATGTTCAAAAAAGTATGTTAATTGGATTTTTATACAAATAACTATTATCATATATAAGTATATAACTAATATTTTTATAGGTTTGTGTTCTTCATCAATATAACTAATATAACGGTATTTGAATTGAATCTTAAAATTAGAAATTGGCTTAAAATTTATCTCAATACATGGGATGAACAAATCTTAAAGGTGTTTGCAAGTAACGAGTCAATAGGTCTTCGGTTATACTACCACACCTACGTCGGCGAAATTTTGTCAATTTAGTTTCACAACTGTCTTAATGCGATTAATTATGCATGCCGGTTCAATCTAGATATAAAATGAACTGGTACGCAGAAAATATAGGAGAAAATGGTCACAAGATATAAGCTCCTTTATGCGTCGTTACCAGAAATATATTCTCGTAAGTTGGTCATATGAAAATTAGAACATCTAAAAAAGGAACCCATTGAAAAAAATTCCTGAATCCGCCACTGAACACGGCCCATATTGAACTGCCTCAAACCCGAAACGATTTCTACATATTATCCCCACCTGTTTATGCTTTTGTCGCGATATACTTGACCTCGTTTGAACTATGAGGTTACTGAAAGGGCATTCTTTCATCATAATCGAAAAGATTGATGGGAATTTGTATGAGTGCATGACGTGGGTTTGGATCGAACTAGCCCAAAACGACCAAGGATACGTTGTGTTGGTCCGGGTATTCTTTTGTTGTTGGATGATGCTCACCCCTAGTGAAGACGTTCAGAATCAATTGTTGAACAAGTTATACAATACATACGCTTGCGTTTTCATCGCTATATTGGAGTTACTATTGTGTGAAGTTTTCCCATTCAGTTCCTGAAAAGACCCTTTGACTAATGTTTAAATGGTCGTTGACCATTAATACAATTTTTGTAATAGAACAATCTAAAAGTGTTCGTTTTAACAATATTCAAAACTTCCAGCAGCTTAAAACAATTTATCACATAAAAACAGTAGCAAAACAAACTTAAAAACTTATCAAACGTAAGTGTCGATCAAGACTTCCTCATCTCATCACAATGGCACTGGGTTGGGCTTCTCTCAGCTTGAAAACACTTTCAATCACAGATAACTCTGTTGCAGTAGTATCTGACCCGCAAAATGCGGTCCAGTCATTAACCGTTAGCCCTGCCGCTATTACTTCACTACCACGGTTCACCGTTCCTGCTACCAAAGGAACCTGAAGCAGGGTTGATAGCTCATCCAGGTCTTCAATAGAGGTATGAGGATGCACCTGCAAACGGGTCAACTTGGGTCATTGTATGAATTTAGGAGTATTAGAGGTTGTGTGAGTTAACGGTAGAAAATTTCTTAAGGATTTACTATCGGTGAAATATACAAATAAGAAACAAATGTACTAAGACATTTAGAAAAATACATATTTACGAATAAACCAATAACTCAATTAGCCCATGAAAAAACTTTACCAATTTAGTGACATTTGACGGTATAAAAATGCCACATCATCGCTTCTTTCCCATTCATAATTACCATAATAGCTCATTAAACGGAAGTAAAATTACCAATTAGGGTACTATTTGTGCAATTAACACACATTATTTACAAGAAAATAAATAAAACTTGAACAGAGTGAATCAATGCGACTAGACCCGTAAAAATTTAAACAGAAAAAGTAGTGTATAATACTAACCATGCCACCTCTATTTGAAAATGCACAGTAGCTTCCCACAAGAATATTTCCAGCAATTGTCTGTCTGAAAACTTCTACACCAAGAACATCAGCAATCATTTCCTCGGTTTCCTAAATTGAAATAAAAAACATGTTAAACATCAGGCATAAATAATAACATCATTTACGAAAACAAGGAAACAAAATTAATGTTTTCTTTTAATTCATAATATGATGTTTACTCTGTCAAGATCAGTATGGGTAAGGGCAACATGGTCATTGCATGCTATACAATTTCAAGGGCCGATAGTCTCTCATCAATTCGCTGAACCACAACTGCATCTGGCAGACTGTTCCTCAAGTGTTGAAGTTCTGAAATTACACACAAACATGTTATAAACTAATATAATGCAGTTGAAAAAATTGCTAAATTAAGTTCTTTTCATTGTTAACATCTATGTAGCATTAAAGGTATAAAAGCTGTCTATATTTCGTGTTATCATGTCTTTAAGTATTTATGTTGTATAAACCCAAATTAAACTTTCGATGTTTTTTTGTGGTTTAGCATCTTTTGACCAGTTAAAAACGCCATTTGACATGCTGAACAGATTAAACACTTATGCTGAACAGGTTTATATATGTGTTAACCTGTTCAACAAGTGAAAGTGTTATTTCAACAAAGAAAACAAATTAAGTGGTTAACGACTGCAAAATAAATAGTTGAAGAACTAGCAGCTAAATAGAAAATTAATTAGTTTATCCAACATTAAGCCCATAATTATGATTACATGATCAAAAACATGTTTTGAGTAATACATTTTTCAAAAAATAATACTTAAACATAAAAGCTACAAATCACGGTATCTGAAAAACAAATGAAAGTTGAGAGTTTCACTTGGTCGGTAGTGGTATGAGGTAAAAGTAGCCCATTTTTGTTACCTGCAAAAGATAAGACAGATTCAGCATTCGAAATGAATAACGTAGATTGAAAATGCATCTAAAGTTGTACCAATGCAAGTCGGCCAATTATACGTGTGCCACCAATGGAGGTCTTAACCACAGGAATAACATCAGCTAGCCGGCCTCAAATGTACTGCAAAACAAATACTTTCAACAGCTTGTAACATGTTCTCCAATCACATAAAAACACATTATATTACACGGATCACAAGAATAAACCTGTAAAAATTTTCAGAACCACCAATTGCTACCAAACAGTAAGCATTAGTCAGCTTTGAGAACACCCCAATTTCGCATGAATTCTCAAACTGAAGTCCTATAAAAAAAAAACCAATTAAAAAAATTAATAAAAACTTCATATAGCAATATTATAGCATGTAAACCGCTTGCACGATTTTCCCACTAATAAAATACGTAATAATATCAACGCACTTGTTTCTGTTTGTTTGTGTTTCATCTTATGTTCTTGAACGTTAGTGAACACACACACGTTCACTAACGATTACCCAACAGAAAATCTTGTTCGGTAGCTTTTCATCAACAGTTTGTGAACACATCTATTTCCTTAACATACAAACTTATTCGGTTCGTTTGCAGCCCTAAATGCATGTAGCCAAAACAAAACCATAAAGCAATAAAGATATAAGCACTAGTAGTATCAACAAACAAACAACCCCACCCCTTAAGTTACAAGTAATCTGATTGACACAAGAGTATACATGTAACAAACATAAAGAACAATGGTCACAATTCACATAGAAGGTATAAGTTAACAACTTACTTGTGGCCATCAGAAAAGCAGCAGATGAAGATTTGTTTAAAGACACAAAGAATCTGTAAAACACTCAAAAACATATGTATAACTCACATAATAATATTCTTAAGTACAAAAACAAAAAATAGGAATATGAAAACTCTATACAATCCAGGGACGTCCAACACAGATTCAAATAGCAAAAAACAGTATAATTATAAAGCTGTCTTCTGTTATCAAACCAAAACCCTAATTCAGATCAATACCAAAGAGGATGTGGTACCTTGGTGTAAGAGCTTTCAATCAAAATTATTTAGGGTTTACAAAGGTAAGAAGACGACTGCTACTTGTTCTCCAAGGGTTTTGTAATTTAGGGTTTTAATATACAAAGCAAGTAAAAGATTTTTGTTCGCCTTTTATATAATACCGCCGTCTATTTAAATTTTTTGTTTGTATGCGGTAAATAACAATAATCATCAGAAGTGGTTATTGTGTTTGTCTTTTATAGGCAAAACTGGAAATTACATTTTCTATTTTTGAAAAGAGACATTTAATTTGGGACAAACAAAAAAGGAAAGAAGGACATTTAAATTAGGACGAAGGGAGTAACAAACAACATATTACATATAAGGATAGTAGGTAGATGGGCAACAAACTATGTTGGCACCTCTTTCTGAATAGAGAATCATAAATCTGCTAAAGCCAAATCATCGCTCTTGGTAGGGATGTTTAGGGTTTGAGCGGTTTTTGACGAAAAATTTGGGTCGGATCAATAACTACAGTTTTGAAAAAACGAAATAAAAGGTAAGTTTTCATGGTTTGACGGTTAGAGCGGTTTTATGAAGGAAAAACAACATATATTATTTTTTAGGAAAAGATTGGTTTTTTGAAAACAACATATATTAATTTTCAATATTTCACTCGGTTTCGACAATTTCTAAAAACCACTAGTGTTTTTGTATCGGTCATGCAAAAGTCTCTTTGGTTTTTCAAGAAAGATTGATTTTTGGTTTCCCAAATTTCCGTACAGGCTTAGCTTGGTTTGTTTTATACATGTGATCGTTTTTTTAGCACAGAAGCCAAAAACCTTCAGGGGCTAGGGTGAGACGCCTTCATATATGGGCTCGCACGCGTTGGGTGTGGAGTTGGTGACGCTGGTTAGCAAGAATGAAGGCTAAAAGAGGAAGAGAATAAGTGATTCTAATTCGCAAAGCCCACAACAAAACTGAAATATGAAAACTAGGTCTATGTAGCGCCTACCTAACAAGTAACCTTTTTACTAGGGTGCAAACGAGCCGAGCCGAGCCGAGCCCGAGCTCGACCAGGCTCGAGCTCGATTAACTTATAAAAGCTCGAGCTCGAGCTCGGCTCGTTGGTAACTTCTCAAGCTCGAGCACGGCTCGTATATTATCTATTAATTAATATATTAAATAAAAAATAATATAAATAATAGTTCGTTTAGGCTCGTGAGCTCGATAAGTGAGGGCTCGAACACGAGCTCGTTTACTAAAAAACTTTAAACGAGTGGTAAAATATTTATTAAATATTTTAAAAAAATAATAATACACTAAGCTCGATAAGGCTCGACGAGCCTAACGAGCTTCACATGTCAGGCTCGAGCTCGGGCACGATAAATAAACGAGTTTTGTTTTAGGCTCAAGCTCGGTTCGAGCTCGATAAAGGCTCGGCTCATTTCGAGCTTTTTACCGAGCCGAGCTCAAGTA
>JAUTDX010006887.1:0-31403 GCA_030844895.1 Ambrosia x helenae | reverse complement strand
TTGCTTCAATTGTCCAAATATACTATATATTTAGGTGTCTAAACGAATCTTTTATGTCTCGTTGATGATCCATTATTAATAGGTGTTTACATGCTCAAAACATGCTTAGTATATTGCAGATCTAACAATGTTCGAATTATTAGTCCTCCATGTCTCTAGTTCCATTTCGATTCTCAAGTCGTCTTTTAATGTTCTAAGTCCAAAGCTTAAGTTTTGTTGCCAAGGTGTTCCAAGTTCCATATTATCCAACGTCCTTATGCCTAGTCTAAATGTCCAAATCTTACATATCAATATCCAAGTATGACTCCATGTCTTAAGTTTTAATGTTCAAGTCTAAATACTATAACTAATACTCGTTCTGCTATGCATATATAAGTTCTTATTATAATATAACTTGCTATATGTTTGTGATTATACTTATGTCCGAATCTTCAAGTCCGATCACCTCAAGCTTCAAACCTCGTTATCGACACTTACGTTCATCCTAACACATAAATTGGTTTCCAACTTAGTTTTAGCTCGTCAACTCCCACATGATTCGTATATAAACTATGTAAGATACTAAATGGGTTCGAGTTTGTTATACCTAGCTCTCGGGTCTTCGTTGACTGCGTTGACCAGCTAATACGGTTGACTTTGGTTGACCATCAGTTAACTGTTGACTTGTCTCCTTGGTCATCCGGGCCCTCAACACCACAGCGCCTGAGGTTTATAACCACAGCAGTCCTTACCGTCATTTATCATTATTCACCATAAATTCTTGTACCCCTTTTAGTTACTCAAAGACCAAACCACATCATTCATCATCAGGACCTGCAACACCACATCTCTACACCAACATTATTCTATTGTTGTTATTGTTTATTGTCCAAGATAATAGGGTGGCTATGTTTTACCTTGGTCATTGGACAGGAACTTTAATCGTCGCTGTACAAGCCGACCGGTTGAAGGTCAGACCGGGCACCCAGCTCTCCCCTCTCCTCAGATCTCCTCCCTTTCCTTTGTTTCTCTTTCTCGGTTTCTCATTCTCTTCTCTCCCTCTCTCTCTCTCTCTCTCTTCTCTCTCTCTACGGTCTCCTCTCTCTAGATCTTATTAAGGTGAAGTGGGTTGTTGAGTCTGTTGTTTGGGAAGTGGTGTTTGTCGGAACTTTTCGTCGTACGCCGCGTGTCGGGTGGTGGTCCGCCTTGCTCCACCGCCTTTTCCTCTGCCTTCTCTCTCTTTATTTTCCTTTTTGTAATAAAGTATGTGTTGTATGTATATATCTATGTGAGTATTCAAAACAAACACACAAGGGGATGGATACATGGTTTTATAGGGGTGTTTGGCTGATGGTTTATCCCAAAACCATTTTTAAGTAAATGGTTTTGGTAGGGATGTTGTCACAATATGGGTGAGGACACTTGTCCTCCCTAGTGACTCACCAAAGGGAGTGTCGGGTGGGTTCGTGATCGGGTATCGGTTCGATCTCGCAACGTATATGATATTATTCTCCTCGTTTAAATAATTACGTAACTCATCGGTTCGGCTTCGTATTTTACTATACATAATTAATGGTTCATTCGTTATAATATTTTTAGACACGAAAAATTTTGGGGCCTAGTAACCGTACTGTTACAAAAAACCACAAATACAAAATAATATTAAAACCAAACCGACAACTTGGGCTCCATTATTCGACAAAGCAACATCGATATTCCCTCACAAAGTCACAATCAAGGCAAACAAAACAAATCAAATCATAAATGCATATGTGCATATAAATAACTTACATAGAGATCAGGGATGTAATCCGTTAAGTGGGGCACATCTTCAAACATAAAACTTCTTTCCCATGTTTCAACTTGCATATGACAACTAAGAAAGAGAGTGGCCTTTTTCAAAAAAAAAAAACTGAGAAAGAGAGTGATGGGGCCTCATATTTAAATAACACCCACTATACCTAATGATGAAAAGGACTTATGGCAATTTTAATAAAAAATTTATGGCATTTAATTGAAAGCGGCCCTTTGTATGGTTTTGCAGTTTAGTAATTGAAATCGCTCAATTTATGGCATATAATTAGAGGTGTTAAAGTTACAATTAAAGGTGGTAAAGTTCTTAAGGTTAAGTTGATTGTAAGGAGTTATCTTCCAATGATATGCTTTGTTATTGTTGAAGACTTGCATTAGTTATTTGTACACTTGCCATCAAATGAGGTACAAAGTAGGGGCATGATGGGAAGAAATGGGTAAAAAAATTGTGGGATTATGCTTATGACTCTTGTATATGCCATCTTAAAATGAATGTTTAAATTACAATCTAGTCACTCTTTCCTCCCTTAATAAGGTACTATAGATTGCCATCAAATGAGGTAAAGTAGGGGCATGATGGGAAGAAATGGGTAAAAAATTTGGGGATTATGCTTATGACTTTCTATATGCCATCTTAAAATGAATGTTAAATTACAATCCTAGTCATTTTTCCTCCTTAATAAGGTACTATAGATATAGATATAGATATATTTGTACACTTGCATCAAATGAGGTAAAGTAGGGGCATGATGGGAAGAAATGGATAAAAAAATTGGGGATTATGCTTATGACTTTCTATATGTCATCTTAAAATGAATGTTAAATTACAATCCTAGCCATCTTTCCTCCTTAATAGGTACTATAGATATAGATATAGATATAGATATAGATTATAGATTATAGATATAGATATAGATTATAGATAATTCATTGACTTTGTAATTTACTCTAGTTAACCTGACAAAAAAAGTTGTATAAATTTTGTTAACAATTTTGTTGTTTTGCATGTAACATATTTATATGGGATTGAAGTATGGAACTCCTCTTTAGTAGTTGAGTTAGAATAAATATTCATGACGTTGTCGTTAAATGTTCATCTTGTCGTCACCTATACTGATAGAAATATGGTCATTTTACACATGGCATTTCAGTATGTTCACATATATTTGATGTATGAACTCATTTGGCTAGTGTTTATATATTATAAGATGAATATTTTTCGGTGATGGACTATAAGTAAATTTCCTATATTCAATGTTTTTTGAGACTAAATACATGCAAGAGTGTAAATCGAATGTTGGTAGAGTTGTCGAATATATTCAAGAGTTTCATGAAGTGTATTATTTATTTAAATGTATGTGTGTCCAAATCATTAAGTCTGGAGAATGGGCTCGGGGTTATATGTGACTGACTATGTGTGTAGTCGGTATCAGGGGCGAAGCTTGGTTATCGAATTGGAAGGGGGCCGACTCAATTTTTTCGATCGGTAGTAGTAAATCGGCGGGGCCGAACTCAATTTACCTACGAAAATCGCAATTTTCCACTACTGCGCCAAAAAACAGGGGGGGCCAGGGCCACCCGGCCCTTATATATCCTTCGCCTTTGGTCGGTATTGTGTTGTATAATTGCATGAGGCCTAGTTGCAAACAAGGGCATATCCAAGGGGAAGCTTCCAATATTGAGTGTGCATATATGCTAGTTGAATTCAATTGGTGGTGAAACCATCATGAATAAGTTTTGATTTGTTTACAATTTGTGATTCTAACTCACTAGACCCGATTTGTTTGGTTCTTCTTGAACTCATGGGTAGGGCTGGCATAACAGATTACCTGAACTAGTTAAGACATGAACACGAAATCTGTAAACACGAACACGACACGAAATCTAATCGTGTCATTTTTTTCAAACACGAACCTGTGTATAACAGGTTAAACACGATAAGGAACATCTAGTAAAACAAGTTAACACGACAAGACACGATAAGACATGTTAAGACATGAACACGATAAGACACAAAAATGAAACAGGTAAACACGAATACGACAGGAAATAAACAGGTCTTAACGTGTCGACCTGTTATAGACACGAAACCTGTTAAAATCGTGTAGGTTCGTGTCAGGTTATCGTGTTCGTGTCTAAATTGTCAGCCCTACTCATGGGTTTCAAACTTTCAATCAATGGATTGTTTTAAGCGTGTATTTTGCGAAAACGTTAAGTGAGAAATATCCGTTCATTTTCTATATAATGTTCACAAGTGATCTCATTAGAAACATATGGAGCATGTAGATTTCAAATGGCGCCTTCCGGCAGGGAATTAAAGACAAGATATAAATTGTCTTCATCTAAATTATATTGAACTAAAAGTCGTATTGGCATGGTTTTTTATTCCAAAAGTTTTTAAAAGTTTGTATCAAATGTGCTTTAATAATGCTAAAGATAGAACTCACTGATAGAATGTAAACCCTTGAGATTTCTCATTCATTATGCAATCAATATTATAATACAAGTCTATCTCCTATTTTTGGTATGAGATAATTACATTCAAATACAAATTATAATACAAGATATATGTTATCTATTACAAAACACCCTTACAATTGACCAATTCAGAGGTAACCTTTTAATAAAATCATTAAGAGGTGAACCAAACAACCCCTTAGTGACAGAAATTTCTACTATGTCTGCACGTTTGAAGTCGGCCCATGAAATAAAACAAAAGCTAAGAAATTCAAGATAAAGGTATTAAAATTATAGAAGAAAATTGGAGGCCCAATAAGCAAATTATACCTTTTCTTCATCCCTGAGTGGTTAACATCTATCGTAAATTCATCTATAATTGTATTGTTTTAATTGATTTATGAACTCATATACGAATTTATAGAAAATGTTAGTGTTTAAAGACATCCCACAAGTAATAAAAACATCATATATGATGTTAAAAATTGGTTGGTTAAGTTTGATTTTGGTTATCAAGCTAAATTAGGAAATTAGTGAAAGTGATCAATAGGTTTATGTGGTATTGATCTTTGGGTTGTCAGCTAGTATTTAAAAGACATCCATGATCAAAGTTGCTCATATAGAGTCTCCAATTGTACCCGAAATACATGCTAAAACATGTCAATTTACACCGTGAGTAATAGACAACATATATCTTGTATTATAATTTGTATTTGAATGTAATTATCTCATACCAAAAATAGGAGATAGACTTGTATTATATATTGATTGCATAATGAATGAGAAATCTCAAGGTTTACATTCTATCATGGTATCAGGAGACCATTACCCCTAATCTACCTCTAATTCTTCTCCGATCCCCTGTGAATTCTTCGCCGCTGCACCCTCGGCAAAACAACCAGCCCACTGCCGGTTGTCATCTCACCGTTTTCTTCCTCTGCTCCCACTTATTCTTCAACAGCCCTTCCTGTTCATCATGTCTTCTCCTGCACCTCCTCAACTATAATCCCCTCTATCAATGTCGAATCTAAACTACACCCCGCAGCCACGGTTTCGAACATCAAGAACTATGTACCAATCGTTCTTGAAATCGAATCCAGCCAGTATTCGTCTTGGGCTACACTATTTCAGCTTCACTGCAAAGCATGTATGGTTGCGGACCACCTTAAGCCACGGGTCATCTCCTCAGACCCGAATGAGGCTGAATCGTCTGACGCTAATGACACTTGGGAGCGCCTTGATGCAATCGTATTGCAGTGGATTTACACCACCATATCCAACGACTTACTCCACACTATTATCAACAACATCTCGAACGCTCACGAGGCTTGGGTTGCAATTAAAGACTTATTCCACGACAACAAGAGTGCTCGGGCCATACACCTTATGGGTAAGTTCTCCAATACTCGTTTGGATGGTTTTGCTAATATGTCTGCGTACTGTCAGGCTTTGAAAGTCTTAGCCGATCAACTAGCTAATGTTGACGCCCGGTGGATAATGATCGTTTGGTGTTACAACTGTTTGGCCGGCCTCAATGACCAATATGAAAGCATATCCACAATCCTTAAAAACACATACCCACTCCCACTTTTTATAATGCCCGGTCGAAATTAATACAGGCTGAATCCGATAAAGCCGAACGTGCATTAGCCTCGTCTAAAACCGCATCCTCAGCCCTCTCCGCCACTACCAACCGCCCTCAAAACCAGGATACCCGCACCTTTGACCGCCCCTCTGACCGCCCCTCTGACCGCCCATCCGGCCGCGGACGTGGCCGCTTCACTCGCCGCGGACGTGGACGTGGTGGGTTTGGTCGCTCCCAACCCTTCCCCAACCAATACTGGTCACCCCAATTCCCCCCATCTTTCACTCCCTGGTTCCCCACAAGCCCACAACACTCGGCCCCATTCACCTACTACCAAGCCTAACACCCTCAGCCCAACTACACATGGCCACTCCCCCCTGTCCTTATCCTAATACAGGCCGGCCCAACAGCAGCGCATCTCCAGCCCAACAGCAAGCTGGAATTTTAGGCCCGCGACCACAGCAAAATAATTATGCAGCCTACAGTCCCACCGACATCGAGCAAGCACTCTACACCATGTCTTTGCAGCAACCTGACCCGACTCAGTATATGGACACTGGCGCTTCCTCTACCATGTCTCATGACCAAGGTGATTTTCATTCTTTTTCTAACACTTGCATTCCTCAACATATAATTGTAGGCAATGGCAATACCATTCCAGTTTTAGGACAAGGCACCAAATACCTGCCCAAACCCTTCCCACCCTTTGTCCTTAAAAATGTCCTCTACTCACCTAAACTAGTTAAAAACTTAATTTATGTTCGTCGTTTTTACTAGAGATAATTGGGTGTCTGTTGAATTTGACCCGTTTGGTTTTCTTGTGAAGACCTCAAGACGCGGGCCCCGCTCCTGCGATGCAACAGCAGCGGTGATCTCTACCCTCTGGTGCTCGGGTCCTCCTCATCCACTCCTACAACCTGTCTTGCCATCTCTGCGGATATCTGGCACCAACGTCTTGGCCCATCCAGGACGCTCGTCTTTAAATTCTCTTAAAACTAATAATTCTGTTTCTTTTAATAAGTTTGATAAACATGTTTGTGACTCTTGTGTTTTTGGCAAAAGTATTCGGTTACCTTTCTTTTCTTCTAATCATTGTGTGTTTCAACCTTTTGATATTATTCATAGTGACGTATGGACATCTCCCATTATTAGTTCTTCTGGCCATAAATACTATGTTCTATTTTTAGATGATTACTCCAATTTCTTGTGGACGTATCCTCTAACCCAAAAGTCCAATGTATTTAATGCTTTTATTCAATTTACCTCAACAATTAAAACACAATTTGAACGCACCATTAAAACTTTTCAATGCGATAATGGTGGCGAGTACGTAAATAATCTTTTCAAAATTTTTTCACCACTAATGGCATCCTTTACCGCTTATCGTGCCCACACACACCTCATCCCAAAACGGCAAAGCCGAAAGAAAAATTCGAACCATTAATAATGTTATCCGCACCCTCATGGCCCATGCATCTTTACCCACTTATTTTTGGCCCTTTGCCCTTGAAACCGCCACCTACTTACTCAACATTCTTCCCAATACGGTCACACACCATAAAACCCCCACCGAGCTCCTCTATCATTCCACACCACCTACATATGATCACCTTCGCGTTTTTGGATGTCTTTGCTACCCCACTCACCCCATCCACCACCATTCACAAACTTCATAACCGTGCCCAACCTTGCGTCTTTCTCGGTTATCCTCCCTCCCACAGGGGGTACCGTTGTCTCGACTTGCAAACCAAACAGGTCTATATTTGCAGACACGTAGTTTTCGACGAAACCACCTTCCTTTTTAAACAATCGGTCACCCACCACCTTCATACACCTTCCTAGATGACCACTCCCACACCACTTACTTCCTCACCTACACTGCCCATCCAACACCACTCCCAAACCAGTACCCACGGCCCAACAAAATTCATCCCCAACCAGCCCATTACCCACGGCCCATACCTCTTCCCCTATACCTCCACCCTCCGGCCCCACCTTTACATGACCAGCCCCACCTCATACCCGGCCCACCCATACATCCCACACTCCACAGCCAACCGCTACCACCACCCCGAATCCACCACCACCTCCTCCACCAACCCGATCCATCCATACCCGCTCTATGAGCGGTATATTCAAACCAAAACAACCATTTAACCTTAACACCACCACTACACCCCCCATTGTGCCCGTTCCCAAAAACCCAGTAGATGACTTGACTATACCGGAATGGTACTCCGCCATGACTACTGAGTACGATGCACTTGTTAGAAACGGAACTTCGGAATTAGTACCTAGGCATCCAGACATGAATGTTATTCGTAGTATGTGGTTGTTTAAACACAAGTACAGGTCGGATGGGTCCTTGGAACGCTATAAGGCTCGATTGGTTTGTGATGGCCGCTTACAGCAGGTGGGTATCAACTGTGGGGAAACTTTTAGTCCGGTTGTTAAACCGGCCACCATCCGTACCGTTCTATCGATTGCGCTGTCTAAGCACTGGTCCGTTCACCAATTGGATGTTACCAATGCTTTTCTACACGGGACTTTGAATGAAACAGTCTACATGTATCAGCCTATGGGGTTTCGTAATAAACAGTGCCCGACCATGTTTGCTTGCTCAAGAAATCACTTTATGGTCTAAAACAAGCCCCACGAGCATGGTACCAACGCTTCACAGATTTGTTTTATCCATGGGGTTCAGTCACAGCAAGAGCGATGCCTCTTTGTTTACATTTCATCAGGGTCCTCACACGGCTTACCTTCTTCTTTATGTGGATGACATTCTTCTGGTCACTTCTTCTGACAAACTCAGACATTTTTCTCATGGCCAAGCTGTCCAATGAATTTGCCATGAAAGATCTTGGCCCTCTCAGCTATTTTTTGGGTATTAATGTGTCTCGCAAGAAAGACACCATGTTTCTATCCCAGCAGCCTATGCGACTGACATCATTGCCCCTGCCGGTATGCAGTCGTGCAACCCTGTGACCACTCCAGTTGACACGAACAGCAAGCTTAGTGACCACACCAGTGAGCTGTTCCATGATCCCACTTTATATCGGAGTCTCGTCCGGTGCACTTCAGTACCTTACTTTTACACGACCCGATATCTCTTACGCTGTTCAACAGGTTTGCATGCATATGCACTCTCCCCGCATTGATCACTGGAACGCTCTAAGCGCATCATTCGGTACATCAAGGGCACATCCGCGTTTGGGTTAACGCTTCATGCATGCAGTTCTCAATCGCTGGTTTCTTATACTGATGCTGACTGGGCTGGCTGCCCCGACACCAGGCGTTCCACTAGTGGCTATTGTATTTACTTCGGTGATAACCTTATTTCTTGGTCGTCGAAACGACAGAGTACTGTGTCCAGATCCAGTGCCGAAAGAGAATATCGGGTGTCGCTAACGTCGTTGCCGAGATATGCTGGATCCGGAATTTACTTCTCGAGCTCCAACATCCTCTGTCACGCGCCACTATGTTTATTGTGACAACGTTAGCGCAATTTATTTGGCGGAGAATCCTGTGCAACATCAGCGTACCAAGCATATCGAGTTAGACATCCACTTCGTTCGTGAACAGGTTTAGCGGGGACACGTCCAGGTTCTTCATGTCCCCTCTCGTTATCAGGTTGCAGACATTTTCACGAAAGGTCTACCTCGCATTTTATTTGAAGATTTCAGAGACAGTCTCAGCATCCGGTCACCTCCCGCTTCGACTGCGGGGTGTAATAGATAACATATATCTTGTATTATAATTTGTATTTGAATGTAATTATCTCATACCAAAAATAGGAGATAGACTTGTATTATATATTGATTGCATAATGAATGAGAAATCTCAAGGGTTTACATTCTATCAGTTTGGTCGCCAAAAACATAACCTCTTTATAGAATCATTAAGCGCTGAATGATTCAGCAACAAGAACATGCTGAATGAACCTCTTAATGAAACCATCTGTCCCCCCCCCCCTCCTCCGCCGTCGTTGCCTCCTCTTCGATCTTTTCCTCCCGCCGCTTAATGGTTCATTCAGCAAAGTCATTCAGAGATACAACCCAACAACACTTAATGGTTCAGCACTTTACTGGTTCAGAATCTTTTACCATTCAGACCTCTTACTGATTCAACACTTACTGATTCAGCATTTACCAAACAGCCTCTAAGTTTTTTCTTCGGAACTTTTCTTAAGTAATTTTACCCTAAATATATATTGAGCCCAATATATTAATAGTTTAAATGCTTAATAGTTAATACACAATCTCATTTACAAAATCATTTCGTATACAAAAGTAAAAGAAGTTATATTCATATTTATGTAAAGTATATTACATATTTTATTTAAACAATCATACAATCATATATTCCCTCACAAAAGCCACTCACCCATCCATCTTTAGCTTTACCAACACACACTAGTGTGTAGAGTTGTCTTGCTTTACTTCACAAACACTTTTCTTCAAATGGAGACACTATACCAGGTGGTAACAATGGTGGTACTGGTGGTTCTCTACAGCCGTATCGCAATGGCGACATGGTGCGTAGTCAGGAGCGAAGCCTCAAGAGAGGCGTTACAAGCGCTCTTGACTATGCATTGCGGCGCAGGAGCCGATTGCGCGCCGATACAGGCGTCCGGATTGTGTTTTCTACCCAACACGATTCAAGCACACGCCTCATATGCCTTTAATAGCTACTACATGCGCCGATCCATGGCTCCTGGATCATGTGACTTTGCTGGCACTGCCACCATTGCCAAAACTGATCCAAGTTAGTGAGCTGATAATTATTAGATTATAGTGTTTTTATCAAACCTTTTTGTTCTTTTTTACAATTGATTAATGTCTGTCTGATGTTTTTTGGTGTTTTAAGGTTATGGATCATGCAATTATCCGGCTTCACCGAGGTAAGTGTCTTTTTTTTTTTCTTTTCTTTTTTTTTTTTTTTTTGGTTTCCAAGTTTTATACTAAATATTTTGATTTAGAGTAATTATAGTGGGTTATATGAGTATAAATGTTTCGAATTTTTTTCTTATGATTATTAGGTTTAGTTTAGAATTTAAAATGATTTATGTGTTTATCTATTGATGAACATTGTCTATACATCTCATAATAGGTTAAGAAAAGGTTACTTGACTTGTAAGTTAGTTAAATTTTTAACAATCATTGGGGTTGGTGGCACAATGGTAGAAGCAAAACTTCTAGGAACACCTAAAAAAAAAATTTAACAATCATTGTATTGCTCACTAGTTGTTATTGTTACTTTATTAGTACATGTAATTTAATGCTATGCTATGGAATTATGGATTAGAGACTTGTGCTACAAAATTAGTTTTAACTCATAATTTGATAATTAGAAATCTTATAATGCACTTGTACATAAGTATATAACGATTGGTAGGGTTTAATTGAAGTTAGAACTAAAAGGAAGGGATTGAAGGTGCCTATAGATATGGAATGACTTAAATTTGAAAATGGATTAAAAGAAAGTTTTAAATGGATGAAATATGAAAATTAAGAGATTACTAATCCAAGCACATTAGACATTAGTTCTTTTTCAATTTTTATCCTGATGTGATATATAAAAGGAATTATTTCAGTTACACAAATAAAATAATTGTACACTACATAAGTATACACATGCATACACACACTTTTTAATAATAGCTCTCTTTAAATTTATGGATTGGTTTTTCGAAAACCTATATATCTAATTATATATTTAATAAATAACTTGTATGATTACTTAAAGGTAATATGTGAAAAAATATTTAAAACATATGTTGATTAAATGTTATATATATAATCAAATAAACAATTAGATATCAAAGGGCCTTTGGGGCATAGTGATATAAATGTGTTAAATAAGGCTTTGTTTTTATAAATGGTGAGAGATTAAATTTCATAGGTGATAAAAAAAATTAGCAGTTTAAAAAAAATAGACTACCAGATGATCTACTGAGTTTCTCAAAATTAAAAATTTACAAAAGAGTGAGAGAAAGAGAAAGAGAAAAAGAAAAAGATAATATAAAATTTAACAGATAATATTTTTCGAATGTAATGATTGATTTCATCCTCTTTACTTTTACTTTACCATGAAAAAGAAAATAAATAAAATAATCAAAGAATTTAAGTGAGGTGAGAGATAGGGTGGCGAGAAATGATAGTGTTGGGCGCAAGGGCCCGTATTATTTTTGACCAGTCATCTCACTTTTGGTGGAATGTTCTTTTAAGTTTTATCAGTATGTGTCAACTTTTTTTCTTAACCGACTAACTCAAGCACTCTGCAATGAAATGGGTTGTAGGTTATCACTTATCACTGTGATGAAAAGGTATCGATGCTCATAAGGTTGAGTGTTACATAAAAACTTGTAACCGGTTAAATCAGAAACACTTAATGTTGTCGATTAGGCCCTTGGGTGTATCTTAACATCCAGAGCGCTAAGTGTGACATGACATGTTAACATGTCGCACACCACGCCCTCCTTATGCTAAGAGGCGTTAAATGAATTTTTTGTTAACATTTAACCGGATGTTAAGAGATAAACTAATTTTTGTTTCCTTTTTAAGCTAAAAGATACAGTTAGGGTGAGGTGGAGTGAAATGAAGAAAAAACAAGTGATGTGGCACCTAGGTTGAGTTGAGGAAAGTTACGTATACCCAAAGGCCTTATAATTATCAGCTAATGAACCGGATATCAATTCATTGCTCGCTTTTAAATAAGTCAACAATATTTCGTATATACAACATATATGATGGTTTAGAGTGTTTTTTCAAAATTATTTTACAGATTATATATGTTGTTTATTGTAACGGCAAAAAGGTGCATATATTTGAAAATGAATATGTTATAAGAACTAAATTTATTTTGGTTGAATTTGAATACTTGGAAAAAATGTTTATAAATCCATAGATCAAATGTATACCCAAAGCATGTTCTTTCATACAAATCGACTAACGGTATATTTATAATGCCCTTGTATTGATAGCGCGGCGGGTGGCATTATTATTCCTGGAGGAGGAGGTGCAACCACAACAAGCGTCACTCCGGCTACAAAAATCACACCCCCACCCTCATCCACCTCTACGCCGTTATTTGCAGGTGCCGGAGGCCTAAATCCGTTTGGCATGGTACCTACTTTAGCCACACCATCAAATGCTAGAGCTTTGTGTGAATTCTCCATTTTGAGAAATCATGTTTCAAGCATAATTTTCTTAGTGTCAACCTTGTGGATGTTCTTGTAGCATAATGTGTTCTACAATTAGGGATTTAGGACAATTTTGTTGTAAGTTATGGCAATTATATTCTCATCACATGTGTTTTTAAGATACTTATAAATATTAATTTGTTGTTATCTTGTTAGGTAAGATACTTATTAAATTGTTATTATATTGTTGGTGAATTTCATCATTGTTGCAACTTCATTGAGTTTCATTCTGTTGATTTTTGTTAGAAGTGTATTGCTATTTACTGAAAGTGATGTTATATTAATATTCTTGTTTCTCTAGTACTATAAAATTATATAACTTTCATAGTAATAAATTGTGAACCATTCACACACAATGGTACACAAAGATAACAAACCATACTATCTATGGCATTCTTTAAAAAACTAATAGGGTGGGTGGAAGGGACAACTATCCTACACTACCTTAAAATTCAATCAACAATATATGACTAGTTCAAATGTACCTTCGACTACCTTGGACTATCCTAGGTTTCGCCCCTTTTTCTTTACTTCTCTCTCTCTCTATCTCTCTCTTCCCTGCATCGGTGACTCTTACTCGTGGCAAATACCCATAAGCCCTACCCGATTGGGTGGCGACAGTGTTACCAAGTGTGGAATAGCACCCGAATGGGATACCTGAGTGGGTGCCCCATCCACCCTAAAAATGGAAAAATGATGTCGTGAAATCAGGATGAGAATGAGATGGAAGTGAGGTAACCCTAATTTAATATAGATGAATGCAACATTTAACTGATATCTTTTAATAAGCACAAATAAACATGAAGAACACGTAAAATGACAACGAAATGATAAATTATTGTCAAAAACAGTCGGCACAGATTATATTTATTACCAAAAATACTGACAAAGTACAAGAGAATCTGACAATAACCAATACAAGTAAACCTCACTACAAGATCTCTCAAAAGCCCTCAATGATTATCTAAATGATAATCAGTCACAAAATACACAAGAGATAAACAAAGTTGTTAGATCAAGATGATCAAACAACAAACCCTAATCTGTGATGTGAACGAGAGAATAAACGAGAGAACAGAGTAATCGAAAGAGGCAAAAGTGTGACAAGGAAGAGAAGGAAGGCAATTTATAGCAAGGGCTTTGTGTTTCTTCACCAGATCAACGATCAGAAATAAAGCAAATCAACGGCTACGAAAGAAGTGTGCTTTCTCCCACGGATCGCCACATCAGCATAATAAGCTGATAACAAAACAAGCTGGATTGGGCCACCAAACACACAAAGATCAATCTGGGCTCAAAGACAACACGAACTGGGCTCCAAGGAAACACGAACTGGACCACAGCAACAAGCCCAAACACCATCCAAAACACTCCAAACTTTATAGCACAATACAAATGTTGCATTAACCTACAAGAAAACACTTATACAAAATATTCAAATAATAATAAAAATGATTTTGGTTATTATAATTGACAAGGGTATCATACCTTTCAACACCCCCCCCCCCCCACACACACACAATTTAATAACCAAAAGGATTGCCCAAATTTAAACTTTTGCATAATTCATCATGATGACCAACACCCAAACCTTTGGTCATTATGTCAGCCACTTGCTTCTTAGAAGCAATCTTAATAGTTTTGATTGTTCTCTTTGATACAAGATCTCTTAGAAAGAACAAGTCAAACTCAAAATGTTTAGTTTTGTCAAAAAAAAAAAACACAGGATTAACAACAATAGACAATGCTGCACTATTATCACATAAAAGACTGATAGAAAGATCAATTTGCACATTAAGTTCTGACAAAAGATTTGTAAGCCATAAGATTTCACAAACAGTTGTGCACATGGCTCTGTATTCTGCCTCAACAGATGATTTAGCAATTGTAGATTGTTTCTTACTTTTCCAGGACACAAGACAATTGCCCAGGAATATGCAAAAACCAGTAACTGACTTTCTTGTGTCAACACACTTAGCCGAGTTTGAATCAGAATAGGCAACAAGATTAAAGTTTGAACTTTTTGAAAAACAGAGACCTTTCCCTGGAGCCATCTTACGATACCTTAACAGTCTAAAAGCAATTTTTAAGTGTCCTTCAGTAGGCTTGTGCATGTATTGGCTCAAATAATGCACAGCATAGGAAATATCAGGTCTAGTATGAGACAAGTAGATTAACTTTCCTACTAACTGTTGATAACCAGTAATAGACTGAAGACACTTAGAATTTTCTTGGCAAATATTTGTTAAGACATGATTTGGCTATAAGGGACTGTTAACTGGTTTGCACCTAAGCATGCCATAACTCAGTTAACATATTCAGGCAATACTTTCTTTGTGAAAGATACAATGTATGTTCACTAGAAATGACCTCAAGGCCTAGGAAATATTTTAACTCTACTAGATCTTTTATCATAAATTTTTCTTTAAGACAAACTTTAACCTTATTAATTTCATTGACACAATTTCCAGTAAGAACTATATCATCCACATAAACAAGCAAAAACACACTAATGTTACCAGAAAACTTAACAAATAATGAATAATCACACTTGCTTTGGGTAAAACCCAAATCACATAAAACCAGTGTTTTGAAAACCGGACCGGTCGGACCGAGCTCCGAGACCTGGACCGGTCCGGTTCGGGTGGTTGGACCGTTTCTGCAGTGAACCGGCTTTGGACCGGAAAACCAGCCGGTCGAACCGGAAAAACCGGCCGATCGGACCGGAAAACCGGTGGTCGGGCCGGGTTTTTTATTATTTTTTCAATATTTTGGGTTTCAAAGCATTTTTTTGCACGGTTCGTTGGACCAGTCGGACCGGTTGGACCGGTGAACCGCCCGGGGGTCCGTTCGACGTCCGGTCTGGTTCTGAAAACCTTGCATAAAACACCAACAAGTTTCTCATTCCACATTCTAGGGGCCTGTTTCAAGGCATATAAAGACTAATTCAGTTTACAAACCCTAGACTCATTACTAGAAAAATAACCATCAGGAAGAGACATATACACATCTTCATGCAAATTTCCATATAAGAAAGCATTGTTGATGTCAAGTTGATACATTTTCCAATTATTCTGCACAGCAATGGACATCACACACTTTACAGTAACAAACTTAACAACTGGAGAAAAAGTCTCTTCATATTCTATTCCTTCCTTCTGGCTGTAACCCTTAGCCACTAACCTAGCCTTAAACCTCTCTATTTTCCCCCCATTTGATTTGTACTTTATTTTGTAAACCCATTTACAACCAACAACACTTCTGCTTTAGGCAACTCAACAAGAGTCCAAGTGTTGTTTCTATTAAGTGCCTCAATTTCATCATTCATGGCACTAATCCAATTAGGATCAAGAGAAGCTTCCCTAAAGTTTCTAGGCTCTATACTTTTATTTAGAACACTAGCAAAAACTTTATTGTCAATTGTTAAATTAGCATAATTAACTACTCTCTCTATACCATACTTGACTTTTCCTTCAACAATGAAATCACCAAACCTTGTTGGTAAAGAGGACTCCCTATGACTTCTTCTAATGGTTTGAGTTGTAGATTCATTACCCTCAGAAGTTGAATTATTTTCATTTTCTAAAGATACATCCTCAGCCCTGCCAGTTCCTCTATTTTCATCAGAAGCCTGTGAACTAGGCTGTTCAATTGGTTTCTGTTGACTAGAGGAAGACTGTTGAGACCATGAATCTCAGAATCAAGCATACCTGGACCCCTTCAATCATCATCGGGCGTTTCAGAGTTTTCAGGTGTCTCATTGTCCAAAAATTTAAAAAAGTTTGATGAGTCTAACTCAATTAGAGTGTTATCATTAAATTTTTCAAAAACTTGTTTATCTTTGAAAGGAAAAATAGTTTCATAAAATTTTACATCCCTAGAAAAAGAGACAGTTTTAGAATCTAAACTATAAATTTTATAACCTTTCTTTTCATTTGAATATCCAATGAAAACACATTTTTCAGCCTTTTCACCTAAATTGTTAGACTCATTTAACACAGTTGAAAAACAAAGACACCTAAAAACCCTTAAATGATCTAGGAAGGGTTCAAATCCATAGATGAGTTCATAGGGACTTCTACCATCCAGCATTGATGAAGGAGTCCTATTAATCAAGTAAGAGGCAGTTAACACACATTCAGACCAGAACCTGACATGTAAATTACTTTGAAATAAAAGAGACCTAGTCAAGTTCAATAGATGTCTATGCTCCCTCTCAGCAATACCATTTTGCTGACGGGTATAAGCACAAGAGGGTTGATGGAGGATACCCAAGGACTTACAGTAATTCATCATTTGATCATTAACAAATTCCAGTCCATTATCACTTCTAAAAATCTTAACAGTTTTATTGAACTGTGTTTATACAATGTTAACAAATTCTTGGATGTTTTCAAAAACCTCACTTTTGTGTTTCATTAAACAAACCCACATAGCCCTTGAGTAGTCATCAACAATACTGAGAAAGTACTTGAAACCTTCTCTACTAGCAACCCTACAGGGACCCCAGACAACAAGATGAACTAAGTCACCAAGACTAGTTTATAACATAATACAAATGTTGCATTGACCTACAAGAAAACACTTATGCCAAATATTCAAATAATAATAAAAATGATTTTGGTTATTATAATTGACAAGGGTATCATACCTTGGCTTTCAACAATTGCCATTAGTATTTGTTCTTTAATTGACATGCGGGCACGAACATAATAAAAATATATGAGCTTGTGCTCGATTGTTGTTCATGCCACAATTGCCATTAGTATTTGTTCTTTATTTGTCACCAACATATTATAAATGTTTCAAGTAGTTTTGGTTTTGACTATAAAATGGACTTGCTGGTTCGGTTTAGGGGAAATGGATTTAAATACTCTCAACTATTGCCTATTGGCGGATAATACTCCCAACTATCACTTTGGCCATTAGCACTCCAAACTTTCAACTTATTTTCCATTATCACTCCCGGACTTAACGGTGTTAGGTTTTATCCTACGTGGCTAACAGAAGCTGACGTGGCAGTGCTTAGGTGTTTCTGTGTGACCAAAATATAAAAACCAAAACTTAAGGGGCACTTTTGAAAATTTATATTTTTAATTCTATAAATCCCAACACCCACCCCCACCCTACCCCACTCCTCCATCTTCTGCAGCAGTCTTCATCAACAACATACAATATCACCACCTCCAACCACCACAACCCTTCACCTTCATCCACCACCACCACCACCCTTCACCTCCATATTATTATTATTATTGTTTAAAGTTTATAAATCTCCCCACCTCCTTCCTTCTGATAACAGCCCCCCCACCCTTTCTCTCTCTAAACCACCACCACCCTTCACCTTCATCCACCACCACTACCCTTCACCTTTATCCGCCACCACCACCCTTCACCGTCACCCCCAACAACCATCGTTAACCCAATCACCCTTGCAACCACCGTCTCCCCTTCACCGCCACAGATCTAATCGAAACCCTAGCTAGTTCATTTCGAGGCTCGATGACAGTGGGTTCGATCAGAGGGTTATTGAGGTCCGATGACAGTCACCATAGCTTGGTGACTGTCCGTATAGAGAGGTTGGGATGGGTGTCGGTTTTTATCGGAACAGAGGACATGGTTACGAGTGGTTCGATGGTGAAGACGAGGGGTTATAGTGTTATTGGAGGAGAGAGGGCTTACCGGGGGAGCAGATGACGGCGGCTCCGGTCACCGGAGATGGTGACCGGTTAATGCTCTGTGAACTAAAGTAGAGGAAGAGAAAGAGGGTGTTTGGTAGATAAAGCCAGTTCGTCACCTAGTTTTTGCTTGGTGATTAAATCAATTAGAAATCTAGAATCTAGGGTTTTAAATGGGTTAGTGGTGGTAGACGGCGGTAAGGTGGGTTGGTGGCTGATGGTGGTGGGGGGTGGTGGCAAATGGTGGCGACTTTTAGAGAGAGGACAGGGGTGGTGGTGGTGGTGGTGGTGGGCTGATGGTGGTGGTGGTGGCTGGTGGTGGTGGGTTTGTCACAGAAGGGAAAGAGGGCAGGGGGTTGGGATTTATTGAATCTAAAAAATATATAATAATAATAATAATAAATTTCAAAAGTGCCCCTTAAGTTTTGGTTTTTATATTTTGGCCACAGATACACCAAAGCACTACCACGTCAGCTTCTGTTAGCCACGTAGGATAAAAACTAACGCCGTTAAGTCCGGGAGTGATAATGGAAAATAAGTTGAAAGTTTGGAGTGCTACTAGCCAAAGTGAAAGTTGGGAGTGATATCCGCCAACAGGCGATAGTTAGGAGTATTTAAATCCATTTCCCCTTCGGTTTATGCACGTCACATATGGGACATTGCAATATAGAGAGGAACTAGTTCAAACAAAAGACATAACAACTTTTTCAACTTTATTCAATTTCATAGAACAAGAGACAAGCACTTTTATGCAGTTGGCAAACACCTACCATATATTGTTTATTTCATTATTTATTCTATTCCACAATGCATCAAACACTATAAGAAGTTATAAACCCGGTCTTAGATTGGACTAGTGAGTTCGTCTCTGGTTGTACAATTACGTATCCATCTGTTGTATGCTTGGAGATATGCAAAGAGTCACAACTTTGTTTTAAAGGTATTGTGCTCATCAGTTGGCCTCATCGAAACTTGATTTATCTTCATTTCCTAATACGAGATTGTTTCCCAAGTTTTTATTGAACAAAACAATGATCGATATACAATTGTGACTTCAATGAAACAACACTTCGTTCTTTTCATATGAATCGTACGTGGATGCCTTTATATTTGTAAATTATAATCAACGCCCTAGTTAACTTTGATGAAACAATGTAACAATTTATATTCATTTCCTGATTTCCTAGGTTTTACTTTGAAACATGCAACCCTTATATATTATTACAAAGGAAAACTGAATTTTAATAAGTGACACTAATGACCAGCCAACTATAACACACGTGGATTAAGTGTAGTACAAACTTTGTCTGATATGAACAAGCCTTTTAATGTATTCACACTTTCTTTGAATACCGCCACCTTTAACAAGTACACCGTTCTCTTGAATTTTGACTAGCACGTCTTTGGTTTAATCACCAACTAATGCTAGTATCTTATTTTTGTAACTTGATTCAACATATTTGACAATCATTTTTTTGTGATAATAATACAACCTTTTATGACATCTCTGCGTATCCCTTGCATCCTTGTTTTATTGAACATAGACACCACACTGATTATCTTCTTGGTGATTTACAGAAAACTTATTGTTTTTTTCTTTTTCTCACTATGGTATTTGTGACTTTAACTTTTTCATCTCTCTGTTTATATTATCTACAATTGTTTTTCTTGTCCATATATTTGTATTTTAAACTCTATTTCTTTGTGTCGTAATTTAGTATTGAGTTGTTGTTTCTTCACTCAAAAGTCATGAAACATATCTAACTTCCAAGACCCTAATTCCTTCTTATGTTTATATGTTTCCGACCTTAGATCTTTCAAGTTTGTCAAAATTCATGGTATCAACTCAGTAATACTCTAAACTTTATTAAAATCAAACTAAAACAGAAAACGAATCTCAAACATACAAAGACTCTTTAGAATAGAAAGAAAGACCCTATCACCTGTACAGACTAGTTACTCGACTCAAACAATCATACACAAGATCAGAACACCAGATTTACAGGAGAACTCAAAGATCTATAACAAGATGTTAAAGACCATACTCAAACCTAACAGATCTTTATGACAGAATCGACTGGAAACTGATGAGAGAGACACAAAGAGAAGGCAAAGTTTGATCAGAGTATTAACCCTAGAAATTGTAAATAAGATGCCTTTTTTATAGAGAGGATGGAACCTTTCGTTGAGAAAGCATATCTCAATCTTTCTCAAGCTTTCAATCTTAATCCTTCACACGGATTGATGATTGGACGCCTACGATCAAATAAAAAGAAACACACTCTTTGGCCGGGCTAAACCTTTAAGTTGGACTGGACCTTTTGGACTCCACTTGGGCTGGACTCCTCAGCACTTATCATCCTTAGCTCCAAAGCCGCTCCAAAGCCCATCTACCCTGCACATTCTTAACCCAGACATAAGGCCAAATACAATCAAGAATAATAAACCAAACTTATAACAATGTTTTTTAGATAAAATTGAAAGAGATAAAATTATATAACCTATATAATTTTAACACCCCCCCCCTTCAATTTTATCACCCAAACTCATCACGCATCATAACTTGTTTACACAAGTTTAAATGCTGATGAGTCAACAAACCTTTTGTTAACATATCGGCAAGTTGACTTTCTGAGTCAACCTTTATTGTCTCAATGACTCCCATTGAAATAAGGTCTCTTAGTAAAAACAAGTCCAAACCAAAGTGTTTGGTTTTTTCATGAAAAACGGGGTTACTTGCTATTGATATAGCAGCAGAATTGTCACAATGAACTTTAACGGGTAATTTCACAAAAAAAATAAATTCAGAATGTAAGTTTTTAATACACACAACTTCACCTGCACTGCACTGGCACACATTGCCCTATATTATGCTTTTCCAGGACACTAAACAGTTACCAAGAAACACACAAAAGCCACTCACAGACCTTTAGTCTCTATACACTTAGCCCAATCAGAGTCAGAGAATACATTCAAATCAAAATAATCACATTTAGAAAACAACCCCTTTCCAAGAGCAGATTTGAGATATCTAAGAAGTCTAAATGCTATCTTTTGATGCCCTTCTGTGGGCTTATGCATGTACTGACTAAGATAATGTACAGAATAAGCTATGTCAGGACGTGTGTGGGACAAATAAATTAATTTTCCCACAAGTTTCTAGTAACCTGTTATGTTACTCAAAACTTTGTTGTTTGATTCAACCAAATTTACTAACACATGATGTTGTTCAATGGGATTGGATATGGGTTTGCACCATAGCATCCCATATTCTGTTAACAACTCAGTGCAGTACTTTCGTTGAGACAAACTTTAACCCTTTATTTGTTTTCACAACCTCGATTCCTAAAAAAATACTTCAACTCTCCTAAATCTTTGATTAAGAATTTGGGTCTTAAAATCTTGTTTTACCTTTTCAATTTCATCAACAGAGTTTCCAGTGATTATTATATCATCTACATAAACCAACAGTACTAAAAACACGGAATCAGTAGATTTTATAAACATAGAATAATCACAACGACTCTGAATAAAACAAATTCAACCAAGGCTTTAACAAGTTTTCTCATTCCACATACAGGGAGCTTGTTTGATGCCATATAATGACTTTTTAAGTTTGCAAACTTTATTTTCAAACTCAGACTTGACACCCTCAGGCAAAGACATATAGACATCTTCGTGCATATCCCCATAAAGAAAAGCATTGTTAACATCAAGTTGAAACACATTCCAATTGTTTTGGACAACTGACTCAAAATGACTCTAATAGTTATCATTTTAACTACGGGTGAAAAGGTTTTGTCATAATCCAAACCTTCATGTTTACTGTCATAATCCAACCCTTCATGTTTACTGTACTCTTTAGCTACGAGTCTAACCTTAAACCCATCTATTTCACCTGATGACTTACACTTTATTTTATAAATCCATTTGCACCCAACCTTATGTCTGCCTTTTGGCAAATCAACCACATTCCAAGTGTCATTTCTATACAAGGCCTCTAATTCATCATTCATGGCCCTAACCCAGTTATCATCTTTTACAACTTCATGATAATTTTTGGGTTCAACAGATTTATCTAAAACAGAAGAGAAACACTTGTTTTCTAATGAAAGTTTTGAAAAATTAACTACTTTTTCAATTCCACATTTGACTTTCCCCTCAACCATAAAGTCACTTAATTTTCTTGGAAAATTAATATTCCTAGATGATCTTCTAAGTTCAAACCTTTCTTGGACTGTGTCTGTAATATCCAAATATTTATAGAGTTATATATTATATAAATACAAAATTTACTATGTTTGAATTTACCAAGAAAATTTAGTTTAAAAAAAATATGTATTAAATCTTCTTTTGAGAAGCATATGTCGTTTAAGAAGAAAAAAAATAAAAATAATTGAGTTATGTTAAATGTTAATTATAATAATCTTTTAGAAGTCAATAAATTCCTTTGACAATATTCAAATCCCATCTTCTTTGCCGATAATCTTGTTCCTAATTCAAAACTTGGCAATCCTTTCCTTTATCGCTTGTAACAAATTTGACGAGTTGACCGGGACTTCAATCTCTCATTTAATCCCATTCAAGACTATAAAGCCAATTGATGTTGATTCAATCCTACAAAAAAAAAAAAAAACCCACGACATCACACTGTTGTGTTGTAGTTCATTCTTGTGCACCACCACTCCGCACTGCCACCACACTCCGCCTTAGAAAACTGCCGCTACACTACCACTCGCCACCGTCTCGTCGTCTAAAACTTGTTATACTCCGCCGTTGCACATCGTTTAGGCATCGACAACGTGTGGGAAGATTCCGATTAGGTTCGGATTCACTACCGGCCCACAAGTGTGTTCTTATTTCCGTGTTTCAGTCTCATTCTTCGACCTGTTCTTGCTCGTCCATTCAGGTAACAACAATTCTGAATCCCCATTTAAAGTTCGAATATAGCCGCTATGATCATTGACTAGTTTTGGTGACTAAACTATAGTTTGATCTAAAACTTATTTATAATGAAGACAACCACACTACTCATTTTGATGCAATAATAAATTTATATTAGTCACTCTTCCCTTCATGATGGCTGATTCAAGGTTTTAGAAATCAAATTATTCAAAACCATTATCGAATGAGTTATCTAACCTTGTTTGAAATAGATGATGATAGATAAATAATGGTATAACTTCTGTATCGATTTTACCAGGTAACTTACATTGAGTTTTAAGTTGGAGGTTTAAATATTTAGCCATTATATTATGGGGGCATCACTCGAACAAGGGAAATACAATTACCAGATCATTTGATAGATTAATTTGTACACGAATATAGCATAGAAAAATAAAACTTCAATTTCTTTGTCGCCGGAAATAATCGGGTTAGTAAATCATATAACCAACTTAGTGTCTCATAATTAATTCCGACAATAATGAAAATGTAGGCTCTAGTACGATTTGAGGCTGACTTGGTTTTGTTGTTACTTCGCTTTGCTAATATAAGGTACGGATTCTCTTTCTTGACATCATAGTATTTCTTTTATCATGTCCGTCACTTTGTAGTTCGGATTTTGTCTGTTCGTTCGTTGTCTTAGATTCGCATTATAAGTCTGTCAGTTTCGTTGTAGCATGCAATATACCTATTAAATTGTGATCATTGTTGCATGTTCCTGTTAATATTATTTTCGTTATCTTTAAGTTAATTGCATGACCATATCCTTGTACTCGATCACCCGAGCAGTTTGTTTTGACTTGTCGTTTGGGCGTCAACGACATGGCACTTATCGTGACAGTGCGTAATAAAAGTTCACGGCGTTTCTAGATTGTGGTAGTGTAACACTTGGCCCCTAGAGGCGTATAGATCGATCTTAGCTTTGAGTTTGAGTTTGAGTTTGTTTTATGGAGATTGGAATAATGGGTGTACGCCACACTCACCATCTCATAGGTGCATAGACTAGCTATTTGTGTACAGCTTGTCAGTGTTGGTAATTTTAGTGTTATCGACATGATAGTGGTATTGGATTGACTTGTCGAATAGGTTAATCTTATTGGAAACTAACCGAGTTAGGAGATGCAGGAGTGCGGGCTCGGTTTTTTTCTTAATGAGGTTGTGTGTGTCATTGGATATTGGGCCAAATGCAAAGGGTTGTTGGGCCAATTAAATCTATTAGTTTTAATATACAAATGGTATATTTTGCATGATCCATCATGATATATGAAAGCATGATCCGATTTCAATTATAAGGATGGGTATGTCAGTTTTCAAGGGATATCTTCTACAGAACTACTCCTAATTTGTAGGAATATTTTCCCTGGATTTATTCATAGAAAACCAAGCCTAATTTTCTAGAAAGATCTCTAGAAAATTTGAAGGTTTTGAACACACAAAAATCTATTCACAATTTTGATTATCGGTGCAATAATTCTCAAAGAAATTAAATCTGATTCTTGTGTATATACTACGTTTAATCGTTCAAACATTTGATTGTACCGATCAAATAGTTTGTTCTGATAGTGATTACACGACTCGTAGTATAATCCAAGTGATTTTCGATTTCTTCTACGGTTTCGGTTCAATAAAACCAACAAAGAACAAACTAATTATCATTGATATGGAAGCCGTTTCTGATTTGGGTTCGTTTATGTTGGATGGTTGTGTTCTCTGATAAAGAAAAGAACATAACGAACTGTTGTGTTTTGGTTGTTGAAATCAAGTGTATTTAGACATCGATTTGCAATCGCAATTTATTTGCGTGTTTAAGTTTGATTAATATTACGTGTTGTATAATTGAATACAACATCCAATTTCAAATTTCTGGATATTATGTCAAACTAGTGGGTCGAATTATTCTATTCAAGTTTGTTGGGTTGAAAGCGGTCGAGGGTTTTTTTTATATTTAACTGCGGGAACGAGGATTAATCAATTCCGGGTTACGGATTTGTTGCTGGTGATTTCCCAGAGTACATCAAAGATAAGTTTTGATTATATTGTTACATTTGGTTTCTATTAGTAATTTATTAATATGGAGGTTTTATAGTAACACCATGGTTGGTGTTTTATGGGCGAAGAATTAAAAGTAGAGTAGAAAAGCAACAATTTTTGTCACTTTGAAATCTGATTTTAATCGGAAGTTGTTAGACCAACTTGCTTTACCACCACATCGATCCACCGCTAGCCACGGGCCATGGCGGCATTCCTCGTCCCATCCGCAAACCGGAAGGAAACAATCGTTTCTAGTTGAATACCGAACCTAAATTGGAGTATTCGAGTCGGTATGTTTGGTGTACGGAAGGAAACGATCATTCCTAGTTGAATACCGAACCTAAATAGGAGTATTCGGTTTGATTTGGGTCGGTATAATTGGTATGGCGGTTTTCAAACATGAAGAGGAAAAAAGAGTTGCAAACTTTTTGCATTGCTTCGATCCAGTGTTGATATAAAACACAAAATTGGCCCAGTTTATCTAATTCATTTGAGTAATTTGTTGGACAAGATAAGCTTATGTGGTTAGTTTATTGTCTGTCGCGAGATCTGTATGATAATTTGCTCTTAGGCTCCCTAGCTAAAGTTGGATATGAAGTATTTCATTATTAG
This sequence comes from Ambrosia x helenae, assembly GCA_030844895.1. Classification (NCBI taxonomy): domain Eukaryota; kingdom Viridiplantae; phylum Streptophyta; class Magnoliopsida; order Asterales; family Asteraceae; genus Ambrosia; species Ambrosia x helenae. The sequence continues at coordinate 5,101 of JAUTDX010006887.1, read as the reverse complement.
TTATGAGAACTTAGTTCCACAAGGCTAGTTATGATATATTTGAATCTCGGTTGCGAGAACTTGCTTCTACATGACTTAAATTAATAGCCCAATTATACTTGACCAAAGAAAAAGAAGTCAGTTATTGTCTTTCATAATCTTGAAGGTTGTTTTTTGGATATTACAAGCAAAAGAAACAAGTTTAACTTTTGTTTTACTAATTTTGATATTATTCAACACAAAATAACCAAAGTTTTGGATAACTTTGTTTGTTAAAACTGTTGGTTTTGTTGACAGTAAAAGAAAGAATAAGAAACATTTGTTTTGTTTCTTGATATCTTTAGCTTGCAAGATTGAAACCGAAAATTAATGACTCTCGCTTAGTTGTCAATTGATCATCAAGTTCGTTCAAACTCATCAAGGTGACTTCAAGCATCATATTGTCAGGCGTTAACAAACCATGTACTCGTCGATACAAGGTTAGTTTTAAATTGATTTCGTAGTGATAAAGGGTTTAATGAATAAGTTTAGATTTCAGTAAGTTTGAGACCCTCTCGAATAAGTTAATGACCGTCTTTGTAAGGCAACCAGGTTTGGTTGACCGGTAGTCGTTGCGGGTTGTTAGGCGAAGATAAGTGAACATTGGGTTCCTTTCTGATTCATCCGGTTTCGAGGGACAGGAGGCGGTTCGAATTAGAAAGTTCATTGAGCAAATTGTCTAGCTAATCTGATCTAATACATTATTATCCATTTAAGCAAGGATTTTCAAACAGACATAATAAATGGATTTCATTTGTTTTATGTATAAATAGATAAAATTTATTTATGGATGAGGCAATCTTTATATAAAAGATAAAGATCCTTCAAAGGACGTTGACATAATTCACTTTTATCCATTCAAACAATATTGAGTTTCGTTTCTTATTTAAATGGATAATTATGTATTAAAATTAGAATGTGTAGATTGTATTCAGAATCCTAAATCTGATTCCTCTAGGTCATGTAAATTCTAGGATATGCTTGATATGTGTTACGGATGATTTGATTCATGCCTTATATAGATATTCTTAAACATGTTCACTATAAAGGTTTAAAAGTACATGTCTAAATTATGTTTAAAGTTTCTTTTGAAATGAACCTTGATACATGAGGAACTTACATGTTGATTAAAATGGCTTTTTCATATTTTAAGGACATTGCCTCGAGGACACTTGAGGTCACGGGTTCGAAACATGTTTCAGCCCCTCGGGTTGGCAGGGGTTTCACCGCCAGGTAGCGTTGTCGGGTCGCTAGCTTAGGAAGGGGGATCCCTTCCGCAGTCGGGGGTACATGCATCTACCCTCGTATGAAATTTGGTACAAAAGACACCGGATTTGACTTATCATATGGGTTTGGAAATGTAGAGCCGGTAGAGGCTTACTGAACCTAAAATGAGAATCATATGTGAAAGAAGCATGGATTGCATAATTATTGGGTATGTTGAGTATTCCTTTGTTTACAGGTTAGAAGTCATAAATGATTATGTATATGTTCACTCTGTAATTAATTAAAAGAGTTGACTTTGATAATGAGGACATGTTTACCTCGGTACCTAGACTAAAGGATATGGATACTATAAAAGATTTTAGAATCACTAATGCCTATGATGATAACTCTGGTAAAATCAAAGATGTAACTTTTTATAGTACTGAATTTAATAAAAGGTACCATATTAAGAGAAGCTAAGCATTTTCTTAAATAGTGGAATCAAAATGTGATGATATTGTATTGTCAAGCACTTGTGTTATTAACCATGATGACAAGTGTATAGCAAATTTGACTCGTCAGGTAGAGGAGTCATAATTTGTCTATGTGTGGAAGACATGTGATCTTTAGTACTAATCAAGATCAAAGGATAAAACTAAGAAATTCTTGTCATCTAAATTTATCATGAATGACATGGGGGAGGCAAAATTGATTCTTGGTATTAGAATCACATGTGAGAAATTGAGAATAATGGCATCTCAATCTTCTAACCTCATTACATTATGAAGATTTTAAAGAAATTTAATATCTAAAATTGTTCACATGTTGGAAATCCACAGAACCTTATATTAGCCTTATGCCTAGAGATTCCTATTTCTAAGTTGGAATATTCTAAAGCAATAGAAGTTTGATGTATGTTATGATTGGCGTAAGGCATGGTAAATTCTATGTTGTGGGAAAACTAAGTGGATTTACTAGTAATCCAAGTACTTGGTAGTGGCAAGTTGTGAATAAAATATATAAATGCCTGAAAGGAACCATGATATGTGGTTTGTGTTTATTCGGGCTTTCCTTCAGTTTAGAAGGGTATTTTGATGCAAGTTATATAACTAAGTAGAGTTGAATGCTCTTTGGGGAATGTGTCATTTCTTAGGCAATTAGGATTTGTACTTGCATCATTTTACAATGGAATGTGAGTTTGTAGCGTTTGCAGCAGCTGGTAAAGAAGCTGAGTGCCAAAGAAACTTGTATTATGAAATTCCATTGTGGTATCTAAAACAGGTATCACCAATATCTATCAAGTAGATATGTGTTGACTAATGATTATAGTCGGGTGTATAAGGGAAGTCTAGACAGTTGTGTATTTATACATAGCATGATTCATGAGCTCATCATGCATGGTGTGATATCTGCTGAATTTTAAGATCTGAGTATAATTTGGCTGATTATCTAACTAAAGAGTTAGGAAGAGATCTCGTGAATAAATCAGTCATAGGGATGGGTTTAAGTCCACACTTTAATATCCTATGTCAAGATACCCAATTCCCATCTAATACAATGTTAGATGCAGAATTCAATGTGGAAAGCTTGCCATAGAGATATTGGAACAAATGATCAAAATCATCCCAAAGTTTGTGTTCAGACTGCAAGATAAAGTAGGCTGAAGTCTAACTTCTTAATAGTCCTTTGCATTTGCAGGGGCAAGAATAAAGAGACTACCTATAAGAGTATGAAGTTTAGCCGCTTCAAGAAGCTTGGACTTGGCTTTGATATACTCTTTGAAGGATTGGACACTGGCTAGTAAAATATAGTGTCAGGTAAGAAACATGTGGATTTATAAACTTATGTGTATTTTACCTTCAAGTATTCAAATGGATAGCAAGGGTTCAATCCATAGAGACACCCCGATATTCGAATATTTGGATCGTGTAATTTACTAAGATGGAAATTCAATCCTCAGGACATTTCCATTTATGCATAAGTTTGAGCTTCTTTTGAGAATTAAGATGAGTTAAATCATGGATATCACTAAAATGGGGGAGGATTGTTGGTAATTTTAGTGTTATCGTCATGATAGTGGTATTGGATTGACTTGTCGAATAGGTTAATCTTATTGGAACTAACCGAGTTAGGAGATGCAGGAGTGCGGGCTCGGTTTTTTTCTTAAATGAGGTTGTGTGTGTCATTGGATATTGGGCCAAATGCAAAGGGTTGTTGGGCCAATTAAATCTATTAGTTTTAATATACAAATGGTATATTTTGCATGATCCATCATGATATATGAAAGCATGATCCGATTTCAATTATAAGGATGGGTATGTCAGTTTTCAAGGGATATCTTCTACAGAACTACTCCTTAATTTGTAGGAATATTTTCCCTGGATTTATTCATAGAAAACCAAGCCTAATTTTCTAGAAAGATCTCTAGAAAATTTGAAGGTTTTGAACACACAAAAATCTATTCACAATTTTGATTATCGGTGCAATAATTCTCAAAGAAATTAAATCTGATTCTTGTGTATATACTACGTTTAATCCGTTCAAACATTTGATTGTACCGATCAAATAGTTTGTTCTGATAGTGATTACACGACTCATAGTATAATCCAAGTGATTTTCGGATTTCTTCTACGGTTTCGGTTCAATAAAACCAACAGTCAGTTTGTTTTGGCTCGTGGGTGGTTTCCGTTTGATGTGACTTAATTTGTTGTTATCTATAGTCACGCAGTTTGATATCCGTATATGTTCTGATATGATTATGATTTGTTTCGATATGCTTTGTTACGTTTGAACTTGTTCCGAATGGGTGTCGGGTTACTTCATAGATTGTGTTCAACCTTTGTTCGGTATGGGTTTGGGTTCGAGTTTAAAATATAGTTATTGGGATGTCGTATTTCTTTCCTTTCGTCCGTTCTTTACATGAACTATTGATTTCTCCGTTACTGGGCAATTTTTGGCTCAGCCGTATTTTTGTTTGTTGTGTTTGTCTTATGTGTTCGTAGGTAATCTGGGGAATCAGGGATGAGTGAGAGAGAAATGAAGTTCAAGAACGAATAAAACTTTTATTTTCGCTTATTGCCGTTTTAAATGAATTAAGACTTAGGATTTTGTTCGGTTTGATTTATGACTCTCGATTGTCTTTTGGTTTCTATTTTTTTTCTTTTCTAAATCGAATGTGTTTGGTTTTGATATCTGTAATAGTGACATTTCAACCTGTCCGGTTGGGGTGTGACAGTGTCACCCTCAGAAAGGTTTGTATGGTCATTTTCAATTGTCACACCATCTGCCATACCAGGTTCATTAGCTTTACTACTAGGCTGCTGACTGCCAGCCATACCTTTAGTAGTAAACTGAACATCTGGTTGCTGATAATGGTGTGTTCCTGAATCCATATTACCTTTTCCCTTTCCATCATCATCGGGATCACCCACATCCAAGTTTGATTATGACTTTGTGTTTTCATAGAGGTCAAAAAGTTTAAACTGTTTACATTTTATCAATATTTGCATCATATTTTTCAAAAACAGTTTTTTCTTTAAATGAAAACAGTTTTCATAAAACTTCACATACTTAGAAAGACAAAATTGTTTTGGAATTCAAGACTAAAAGCCTTTGTATCCTTTTTTTCTCTTGAGAGTAGACCAGGATAAAACACATTTTTCTGCTCTACTCTCCAATTTATTAGATGCATTTAAAATGGTTGCAAAACACAGACAGCACCAAACACTCTTAGATGTTTTAGAAAGGGACTAAAACCATAAACTAACTCATTAAGGGTTTTCCCTCCAAGCACAGAAGAAGATGTCCTATTATAAGATAAGAAGCAGTTAAAATACATTCACTCCAAATCTAATAGGAAGATTACTTTGAAATAAAA
>JAUTDX010006886.1:0-23026 GCA_030844895.1 Ambrosia x helenae | reverse complement strand
ACTGCCTCCTTGACTTCCGCCTTAGTGAACGGCTCAATCAACATAGACGCCTGATTATCCAACAATGATTAACATTATGGCATTGTAACTTCGGTCTATTTCTCATCTCCTCGACAAACTTGTTTCTAAAATACTTGTAAACCTCTTTCTTGACCTGCACCGGTTTAGTCTCCCATTTCCCGTTTATATTTAATCCCGGTATACTGTTTGACGCCTTCCTTTTGTTAAAAAAATCATGGAAATATTTGGTATTATCGTCCCCATCCATCGCCCATCTACATCTCTCCTTATACTTTAAATCCCAACACTTGAAATCTTCAGTTTCCCTTTATCGAACCTTACTTTCCTTCCAAACCCAATTCTCTTCCTCAGTGAAATCCCTATCCTCGGAGAACTTTTTCCAAATGTTCAATGTCCCTTTTTCAACACCGTTTCTTCCTCTATTTCTTTCATTTTCATATCTGCCTTCCATACCTTTATTGCATCTGTAAGCCTTTTAAAAATTTCCATCTGCCTACTATCCGGGTTGACTTCATATTGAAAATCAACACAAACCTATTTAATTACATCATCAAAACCCTTCCGTTCCTTCCATGAGTTAAAAAACCTGAATGGTTTGGTCTGAAATTATACGAAACCGTCTTCAGAACCACCAGATTGTGATCCGTCCGTCTTGTAGGAAGAGAATGATACCAATGTATCTTTCAATGGCCCGAGAGACAGGGGTGACATGGTAGGCACAAGTAGACTAAGCTCGTGGAAGCGAGTAGTGTAGGCAAGATTCTCTCCGCTATCCTGCTTGAGTTGCCAAAATTCCTCCTCAAGTTTCCTAATCTCATTCCGAGGACAGAATTCAGTAAGATAAGAGTTTTTGACTTCATCCCATGGTAGAGCAAGAGCAACTTCAGTACCCCGATTACGCTTTTCCCCCGTTCCACCATGTGAGTGCCCGTTTTTGAAGAACACTCATGGCATAACGGACCTTGAGATTGTCAGGGCAGTCACTATTGATGAAGGTATTTTCGATGCTTTCGAACCACTGCAAGAGTCCAGTGGCCCCTTCATTTCCATAGAATTTATTGGACCGCATGAGTTGAAGTGTTTGAGAGTACATGGGCGGTTTTGCATTCCCATTAGCATTGGCCCTTGGGTTGAGTTGGCTACCAAATTAGGAAGGACAACAGCCATCTGTTGAGCAATAAGAGCAGCGATTTGAGCATTGTTGTTCTGGTTGTCATTGTTGTTGATGTCGCGCGACGAGGAGCCATTTTCTAAAAATGAAGGAAACAAAGAAAATCATGAGACAAGAATATTGATGAAACTTATAAGTCGAAAGTAGAAATGATAACAATGATCCTAGATACTAGGATTGTAATCATTTATTCATTAATTAAAACGAATAAACGAAAACGTTGACTAACCAAAGTGATTAGATCTCAATAATGTTTTGGGAAGACATGCTTTAGCCTATAAGTGAACACTCATCCCGAGAATTCCCAGGTAGGCATCCAGGTCCCTCGTCTGATTGGATATATGCGCAATGCCAATCCTAGACAGAAAACTCAGAATACAGGCGTTCACCCTTCCAGATTGCACGTGTTCTTAATCATTATTAAGACCTAAGACTTGGCGAGATCATGATACCCGAGTTAGGCCTATGCCTGGGAGTTTGTCTTAATAATCTAGGGGTAGATCAGCATCCGTCGCAAGATGGGAAGAAGCCGTCAAGATAATAGAACTAATCTAGGGAAAAGAATTTAAGAATAGAGATAAGATAGAATTTCAAGGAAAAGAGACAATAAGGCTGGAGTCTTAGGGTATAGTCTAGGTTAGGAGTTCTAATAACCTAATTCCCTATAACCATGGCTCTGATACCAATCTGTAACACCCCAACCGATGGCGGAAACATCGGGGTGCCACGTAGTAACGATTGTTCAAAAAGCTCATGGCAACTAAAGTTTAAATAATTTATTAATCCAATTCAAAACAAACCAACCAAAAACAAACACATCGTTCAACGAAACAAACAAAATAAATGTTCAATTATTAAATCTAAAGGCTTCAACTAAGTGATCCAAAAGCTGCTAAAATCTTCACGCATCATTGTTACCTGAAACATGTTAAGTTTGGAAAATGGAGGGGGTCAACTATAAAGTTGGTGAGAGTACATAAGTTTTTGTCAAAACAAAGTATAGTATCAAAAAGTGTAAACATACAATTCTGTGTCAATATGTAACAACTAGGGCATACATGTGAAAACAAAACTACAGCAAACTGGGGCATAATCAACCCTATGTTGACAAAGTGTAAAGGTCCATCCCATAGACATGGTTCACCTAAGTTTAAGTTGCAGTTCCAATCACCCGCGCTCCCCATAGACATGGTCAACGAATCTAGGTGGGATTGTCAATCCAATAGATCTATCATTGTTACCGTTGGCTTGATCAAAGTTAATGATTATGCAAGTATTAGTTGAGTTTACTTAGCAAGTTTAAGACACATGCACAAAGAATCACACAAGACACATAGTTGAATTGCATAAGTTTAAAGAATAAAGTTTAACATGTTTCACCCCGAAAAGCATTGAAAAACTGTAAAAGAGTGGGGATATGTAAACTCACCTTAGCGAGCAAGCAAGCAAAATCCCAAGTAAGCAATAGCAGGGAAATATTTTTCCCAAAGGTATCAACCTAGATTTAGCATTGTAAAGTCTAAGCGTCACGAGTCTAATAAGTCTAAGATGTCTAGGTCGTTTGATTAGGGTTTCCTAGTTTGGGGAAGGCTTAAATGTTAATGCTTTAGTTAAAAATATAATAATATTTAAAACATTATTAATTTTTACATAGACTAAAAGATATAACTTTTAAAACTAGGAAAAATATATGTCTATAAATTATTGTCTATTTATTTTGTATTTTAAAACAATTTATTTACACAAAAGATTATAGAATAAAAATATAAAAAGTATATATTTTTTTCTCAAAAAGTTTATCTCTTTAATCCATTAGGTTGGAAATAATTTTATAAAAATTTTGGCTTTTTGAATCGTCAAAAACGGAGTTTTTTATGAATTAGTTATGATTAAAACAAGTTTATATTATTATTTATTAAATAACAATTAATATATATATTTTAATATTCAGTTTAAAAAAAAATGGTTTAAACCCGGTTCTGAGGGGCTCGAACTCGGGACCCTGGGTTTGGAAACCAACAGACCAGCCATCTGGTCCACGAGATCAGCTGGTAATTAAACCAGTTACAATGTTTATAAACTAGAACAGTTAGTTTCCTCTTTTTAAAAAAAATAAACACTAAAACCTGCTTCTGTCATGGATCGAACCTGGGTTGATTCTGTACAATACCAGCAGACAACCAGCTGATCTATACGATCAGATGGTTGTTTAATTGCTTCGCATATTTTTAAGCTGTTGTTGTCTGTCATCATCTCCCCAAATTAACCCAAACCAAACCCTAACCCACGAATGAAATCAATAAACACAGACACAGACCCGATTGATCTACATGATATGGAGGTTTTAAAGCCTAAGTATAATCGACTAACCAAGAGGAATTAATTGGATTAAAACGTACCAGGTGCGATGTAAAAGCGAAGAACAGAAACGAAGATAAAAGCTTCAATTCTGGACTGTAGATCGACGATTAGAGCAATTGGGTTTGTGGTTTTTGTTGGTATGATTGTAGAGGTAATGGGAGGGGTTTTTATAGGGTATTAGTCGGTAATTAGAACGAATTTAGGATTGTAAGCGATAAGGGTTAAAGGCGGTTACGAATTCAAATACTTATCCATTAATCAGCCTTCAATCACAATTAGAAGAAGATTAGGACCGGTTTTTTACGTGATAAGCATGAATTTGAACATAAATTGAGGTATGGATAAGAGATTTGGATCGATTTAGAGGATTTGAATGGAGATGGTGATGATAAGGCTTAAACTTCTAGATGATATAATAAAATAAAACGCAACTAAGAACGTCTGATTCTATAGCTCAGCTGGTTGGTACTTGTGTTCCTAAGCATAGAAAGCCGGGTTCGACCCTTGGGTCTGACCGGTTTTCTATTTATTTATTATTTTTTTTATTATATATATTCTATATTATAGTTATCCTTTAACATCTTAAAAGATATGTATTCATTTGTTAAATAATCAAATAACGCGTCATTCATGTTATATTTTACATGACAAACCAACTTTTGTAAATATACAAATGTTAACATCAACAAAATTTAACAATAATGTAAAAATAATAAAGTTTCGATGATAAAATTTAAAAAAAAAGGAATACAAAGTGTCTTATGAAATCAATTAAGAAATACGCTAAATGAAACATAAACGAAAAGTACGCGAGGTTACAGTCTCCCCTACTTTTGGGAATTTCGTCCCGAAATTGTAGCTGAGGCTGCGGAGAAGAGATGAGGATATTTCGTTTTCATTTGGTCCTTACGTTCCCAAGTGAACTCTGGGCCACGCTTGGACTCCCAACGAACTTTGACAATTGGAATACGGCTTCGCTTGAGATTTTTGACTCCATGATCCACGATTTCAACTGGTTTCTCTACGATGTGCAGGGTATCATCAATCTGTACGTCATCGAGAGGGATCTGAAGATTTTCATCTGCTAAGCATTTCCTCAAATTGGATACATGGAAGGTTGGATGAATGCTGCCTAGCTCAGGAGGTAGATCAAGTCTGTAGGTGATGTATTGTAAAATAAATCTATTTCCATTGTAAAGTTTGTATAGTTTTCGAGTCGTTTAGATACTACTTTTATTAGTTTTAGGCTTGTACCGGTCTATTTTATTTAGTATAGGTTTTTATATATTTTTATTAGTTTTGAGTCACTTTTAGCGCTTACTTATTTATTTTATATTTTGGTAGGTGTTCGAATGGACGTTGGAGCGTAAACGAGCAACTTTGGTCAAGTCAAGAACACCTGAGCCGAGTGGACGGAGTTATAATACTATATTTAATAATAGTATTTTAGAAATACTAATAATAATAATGATAATAATAATAATAATAATAATAATAATAATATAAACTTCCATGACTTTGGAGTCACGTTTGGAAGAGACCCAAGCCCAACTTTGGTTGGGTATTTTATTAAAACCTACGAAGGGTAGGTATAAAAAGAAAATAAAGGGAGCCGCTAATGATTTTTCTTCGGAGGAGGGCTGCAGAACGAATTAGGACAGGAGGGGATTTGATTATTATAATTCGAAGGAGCAGCGGCACATTAATTTATTCGAAGAGCAGGGGATCGACGACAGCAGCCGCTGGCAGAATTATAGAGGTGCGGGTCAAAGGTTGAAGCCTAGGTGCGAGCACGGGTCGGTTCTAATTCAGTTATTTATTATTTTTCTATTTGAAACCCGTTGTGAACACCATGAATTTAACTTGCTTTTATTGTTTTGATTGTGTCATGACTTTTATTGGCTAGACTTTTATTGCTACCTAGGCGATGATGAATACGCTTGTTTGATTATTTTTCTTTTGTTTTTGGAACTTTTGGTTGTGGATGAATTTTAAAGTAAAGAACTTTTTATTTTCTGGTTTGATGTGTATGCGTATTTAGTTTTGTTTAATTAATTTTTATAAACTCCACTTGCGTTTTTGTGAATGTCTTTCATGTATGAATGCGGGTTAGGTTGCAGACTGTGTGTTAGCAGCTAGTTTATGGTTAATTGCCATGGGTTATCCATAGGAGTTGTAATTGTTAGTTAGATAATTCTAAGTGTTCTACCAATTCTCAATAGCTGTGAGGGTGCGAGATTGTTGGTCTGTCTAGGGTGTTAAATTGCTAGATCTAGAGGCTTTGTGAGAAGATCTTCCTAGTTTCCCTAGCATTCCTTGTAGGCCAAGTCTTATCAGAAATATTGTAGTTACCCCTTGCACTTTCGGGTGTATTGTGACTTTCGCGCTGTGAGGTAGACTGTCTAGCGGGTACTTTAAGATTCGAGTAGGTAAGCCTGTGAGGGTAACCTCTCAATCGGTGGTTTAACAGCACAACAGTATTCTAGGGTTTCCCCTTGAGAAGGGTCGAGGGTGTCTAGTTTATTCTTGATGTTTAGTATTTTAAGATCCCGGTTCCACACCAGTTCCATAGTCATTAGAAGATTATCATTCATGTGTAGGATTCTAGCCTAGGTAGTGACTTCCCATCATCTGATCTCAGTTGCAGTTCTCAATTTGTGTCTTTAATTATTTTAGTTTTATTTTATTTATTTGCATTAGTTTGTTAGAAAAACCCCCTTAAGCAACAAAACAATTTAAGTCAGTTTGTAGATAAGTAATCGAGTCTAGTTTACGTTTTCTAGTAGAGTCTCGTGGGTTCGATACTCGGACTTACTTTAGCTGTACTGCACTGACCGGTACACTTGCCGGTTGTGTGGTTTAGGTTTAGAGAGTCTTAGGTTATAAATTTAAAACTTAGAGTGTCTAGTTTAGGTTAATTTAGTTAGTTTTTGTTAAACCACTTTGAGCACATCAAGTTTTTGGCGCCGTTGCCGGGGACTCTTGGCGATTGCGTTTACTAGCTTTGATTACACTTATCTGCTATATCCGTGCTACTTGTGTTTTGTGTTGAGTCTGTCTTTTTGTATAGTGAGTCGTAGGAGTCTAATTGATTGTGTATTTTAATTTCTGTCGAGTCTGTAAATATGTTTGAAATTTGTGGAGGACCCTATTTTACCATTAGATTTCCACAAAATGCGGGGTCCTCTGCACATTATTGTGCTAATTCCTTTGTGCAGCCGCAGCCATATTTTTCACAAGGTTGTCCTACAAATTATTATGATGGCTCGTATCAGCAGCCACATTATAATCAGTATCTTGATCAATTTTCTGGAAGCACTTCTTGTGAGGATAGTGGTAATGATTGGAGTGAAATCAAAAGTCTGTTGACATTATTAGTTGCTAAAGATGAAAATACCCAGAAAATGTTAGCAGAGCACGACATCCTCCTGAAAAACCGACAGGCTGCTATTTTGGATCTTCAACGAACATTAGAAGACATATCTAAGAGATTAGATGAAGAAGAAGAAAAAGAAAAAGTTCAGCAAGAGCAGTCGCCTAAAGTTGGTTATACATATGATGAGGAGGGCAACTACCTCGGTTACATGAATGCGCTGGGGGAGTTGTTCCCAACGTTTCCAGAAGAAGGGAAAGAGCCGATCATGCAATACGCTGATGAGTCAGATGAAGAGATCATCCCCATCACGGAGACAAAAATGGACATTGAAGTCCCACCTCCGGTGCCACAGGTTACTATATATGATTTTGGGAGTGACTCTGATGAAGAGGACGACGAAGAAGAGTGGGCGGCGTATCAGAGGTCATTTATGAAGAAAGAAGGGATTGAAGAAGAAGTGGAATTGGGAGATTCCATTGATATGATGTTTGGTGCAGAAGAAGACAATGAGATGGGTGAAAAGTTATTGTCTGAGGAAGATGAATTTTTAGATATGGAGTTAGAGGGTTTACCTGCTTATGAAGAAGTAGGGGAATTTGATCCAGATGGGGATATTGCATACATGGATGCCCTACTCGAAGATGAACCGACAGACATGACTGAACCTGCACCAGAAGAAAGAACTAAGTGTGGGGATCATCCCATGGAAATGGTGGTAGAAGAAGCGCACCATAGCTGGCCCGTGGTATTGGTAATAGATGGAACTGCAATATCAACAAAACCACGGGAGAGGGCAAAGAAGAGAAAAAGAAAAGATCGGAACCGGAAGAGGATCGACGGCTGGCACGATGTGGAGAAGAAGAAGCCAGTAAAGTTCAAGCACGACCGGTCTTCTTGCTACATGCCACGCATTCGGTTCATTCCAGGTAAGTTTAAATTTTGGTGGTTTGACCCGTTAAGAACTGTTAAATTATTTTTCAATTCCACGAATAAATATTTAATTGTTAATAAGAGTCGAGTGGAATTAAACGGGTTAGATAGAGTCCAGATAAAAGAGAAGCCCCCTGATTAAGTTTAAGTGTGGGGAGGCTCTGTAGAGTTTGTAAATTTATATTTATACTTATTTTCTTTTTCTAGCTTTTCATATTTTTCAATTTGTGGTCCGTCGTTTGGTAGTGCTTCATAGGTTTTTATCTTTCTATTTTATTTTTGTTTTTGTGTCTTTGAGTTTGTTTGCGTGTTTGCTTAGGTAGAGGAAATTTCACATGAGCGGATCCCATGTATTGTCTTTATATATATTTTATGAGTGGGAGTTTTGGTAACGGTTTGGGTAATAAAAAAAAAGAATTTTTCTTAAAAAAAAATTAATTAACTTTCTCTGAAAAAAGACTTTTCACGTACTGTGAGGAGTCTGGGCTGACCTGTTCGCCTCATGCGACCAGCTATTACCCCGGAAAGTTATATATATATATTTTTTTGTTTGCAACGCGTGTTGTGATCACCAGTGTCCTTCACGTTGAGCGAGAACTAGAATTTTTTTTTTCTTTTTCCTACCCATTTGGTTCTACCATCATTCACCGCCATTTTGCCAAGCAGGTACGTTTTCTTGTTTGTTGTTATATTATGAGTCTAAGTTAGTAGTTTGAATCTTTTTATTTTTGTGTGGTTCGGTATTATGCTCGGGTTTCGTTTGTTTCGTTTTGCGCAGGTTTGGACTGCACCACCCGTACTCAATCTCCATTCGGGCGATTCCAGAGCTGTTCATTATATCGAAGCAACCCGAGGGTATACCATTGTGTCAGAGTCGATCGCGAATGAAATGCTATACGATCGACTAGATTGGACTAGAGTTTTGGAGCTTACACAACAAAAATTAACCAGCTAAGTCTTTTCCAATTTGCCCTTGTTTTTTTTTTTATATATTTTTATAATTTTTGTATTCGAACTTATTTTGTTTTGAGTCGTTTTCTATTCCTACATTGAGGGCAATGTAGAGTTTAAGTGTGGGGATGGGAAACTGTCGTTTAGTCTGTATATAGAGTCGTTTGAGTCAAAAAAAAAAAAATCGAAAAATTGAAAAAAATGTCCCTGATTTTGAAGTTTGCATTATATAAATATGGAAGATGATAGGTAAAGTTAGGTGTCCGGTTTTCAAATAGTATGTATAATAAGAGATTAAAATTGATTGAAAACGTGTCTGACTTGGGATATGTGGGTAGGCTCTGCCGGTAGATAGGTTTCCTTTGAAAAGTAATAAATTAATTATGTAGGCTATTTTGTGGGTTCTCATCTAGGAGAAACGGGGAGACCAAAACCGCCAAAAATAGTATAAGAAGCACCGTTATAAGTAGAAAACCGTTAGGATTTCTAATCACTTAAAAAAAAATAAAAAAAAATTAGAAATCAAAGCAAAAATGCTGAAGCTTAAGGTGCCTGGTCACTGGGATAGCGACTTGGATTGGCCACACCCTCTGAGTTAAGTATGCTGAGATGAGAAAAAAAAATGCTGAAGCTTATGGTGCCTGGCCACTGGATAACGACTTGGATTGGTCACACCCTCTGAGTTAAGTATGCCGAAAAAAGAAAAAAAAAGTGATTTTAAATTCTCTTGGTTTTCTGCATAAGACGGTTGGGAAATGGTCATTTGGTCGTTCCTTTAGCTCCATAAGCTTGAGGTGGGATTAGGAGGAACTGTGACTTCCTTAGAGTGAGACCCTAGGTAGACTAACTCACATGAACTAAATGTAAATAAATGAAAAGGGGCTTGGAAACCGGTTTGGGTTTAAGTGGATCAGTATACTTACAATCGCGGGCAACACGTTAGTAGATTATTAATTAAGTAACCTATGTTTTGAAACTGGATGTAAACCTAACTGTGATTCCATAGCATAATTCTTTTTCAGGGACGAAAAAGAGATAAGTGTGGGGATATTTGATGTATTGTAAAATAAATCTATTTCCATTGTAAAGTTTGTATAGTTTTCGAGTCGTTTAGATACTACTTTTATTAGTTTTAGGCTTGTACCGGTCTATTTTATTTAGTATAGGTTTTTATATATTTTTATTAGTTTTGAGTCACTTTTAGCGCTTACTTATTTATTTTATATTTTGGTAGGTGTTCGAATGGACGTTGGAGCGTAAACGAGCAACTTTGGTCAAGTCAAGAACACCTGAGCCGAGTGGACGGAGTTATAATACTATATTTAATAATAGTATTTTAGAAATACTAATAATAATAATGATAATAATAATAATAATAATAATAATATTAATAATATAAACTTCCATGACTTTGGAGTCACGTTTGGAAGAGACCCAAGCCCAACTTTGGTTGGGTATTTTATTAAAACCTACGAAGGGTAGGTATAAAAAGAAAATAAAGGGAGCCGCTAATGATTTTTCTTCGGAGGAGGGCTGCAGAACGAATTAGGGACAGGAGGGGATTTGATTATTATAATTCGAAGGAGCAGCGGCACATTAATTTATTCGAAGAGCAGGGGATCGACGACAGCAGCCGCTGGCAGAATTATTAGAGGTGCGGGTCAAAGGTTGAAGCCTAGGTGCGAGCACGGGTCGGTTCTAATTCAGTTATTTATTATTTTTCTATTTGAAACCGTTGTGAACACCATGAATTTAACTTGCTTTTATTGTTTTGATTGTGTCATGACTTTTATTGGCTAGACTTTTATTGCTACCTAGGCGATGATGAATACGCTTGTTTGATTATTTTTCTTTTGTTTTTGGAACTTTTGGTTGTGGATGAATTTTAAAGTAAAGAACTTTTTATTTTCTGGTTTGATGTGTATGCGTATTTAGTTTTGTTTAATTAATTTTTATAAACTCCACTTGCGTTTTTGTGAATGTCTTTCATGTATGAATGCGGGTTAGGTTGCAGACTGTGTGTTAGCAGCTAGTTTATGGTTAATTGCCATGGGTTATCCATAGGAGTTGTAATTGTTAGTTAGATAATTCTAAGTGTTCTACCAATTCTCAATAGCTGTGAGGTGCGAGATTGTTGGTCTGTCTAGGGTGTTAAATTGCTAGATCTAGAGGCTTTGTGAGAAGATCTTCCTAGTTTCCCTAGCATTCCTTGTAGGCCAAGTCTTATCAGAAATATTGTAGTTACCCCTTGCACTTTCGGGTGTATTGTGACTTTCGCGCTGTGAGGTAGACTGTCTAGCGGGTACTTTAAGATTCGAGTAGGTAAGCCTGTGAGGGTAACCTCTCAATCGGTGGTTTAACAGCACAACAGTATTCTAGGGTTTCCCCTTGAGAAGGGTCGAGGGTGTCTAGTTTATTCTTGATGTTTAGTATTTTAAGATCCCGGTTCCACACCAGTTCCATAGCCATTAGAAGATTATCATTCATGTGTAGGATTCTAGCCTAGGTAGTGTCTTCCCATCATTTGATCCGAATTCCAGTTCCCACTTCGTGTCTTTATTTATTTTAGTTTTATTTTATTTATTTGCATTAGTTTGTTAGAAAACCCCCCCCCCCCCCCTTAAACAACTAAACATTATTAAGTCAGTATTTAGGATAAGTAATCGAGTCTAGTTTACGTTTTCCAGTAGAGTCCGTGGGTTCGATACTCGGACTTACTTTAGCTGTACTGCATTGACCGGTACACTTGTCGGTTGTGTGGTTTAGGTTTAGAGAGTCTTAGTTTATAAATTTAAAACTTAGAGTGTCTAGTTTAGGTTAATTTAGGTAGTTTTTATTAAACCACTTTGAGCACATCAAGTTTTTGGCGCCGTTGCCTAGCTCAGGAGGTAGATCAAGTCTGTAGGCCACTTTCCCGATCCTCTCCAGGATTTTAAAAGGACCCACATATCGAGGAGCTAGCTTCCCTTTCTTTCCAAATCGCATAATCCCTTCCAAGGAGACACCTTTAGAAGAACAAGATCCCCGACTTGGAATTCTAAGGGTTTGCGACGCTTATCAGCATAGCTCTTCTGACGACTTCTAGCAATGCGAAGATACTCACGAGCACGCTGGATCTTGTCTGTTGTTTCTTGAATGAGTTCAGGACCTGTGATCTGAGCTTCACCGACCTCGTTCCAACAGATAGGAGAACGACACTTACGACCATACAAAGCTTCAAATGGGGCCATGTTAATACTGGCATGATAGCTGTTATTGTAAGAGAATTCGATCAATGGGAGATACGAATCCAGTTACCACCGAAGTCAATAACACACGCCCTGAGCATATCCTCTAGTGTCTGGATGGTTCTTTCAGTTTGACCATCTGTTTGAGGATGATAAGCAGTGCTCAGGTTCAATTTAGTTCCCAAAGCTGAGTGTAATGATTCCCAAAAATGAGAAGTGAAATGACTGTCGCGATCCGATATGATATCTAAAGGTACACCATGACGTTTCACGACTTCGTTTATGTAAATCTTGGCTAACTTCTCGACTGAAAAAGTTTCACGAATCGGCAGAAAATGAGCAGATTTAGTTAAGCGATCCACAATTACCCAGATGCTATCGTGTCTACTCTTCGTGCGAGGGAGTTTGGAAATGAAATCCATAGCAATACTCTCCCATTTCCACACGGGGATTTCTGGTTGTTCAAGCAAACCCGAGGGTCGTTGATGTTCAACCTTCACCTTTGAACACGTAAGGCATTTGGCCACAAACAAGGCTATATCCTTCTTCATACCGGGCCACCAATAGGTGTATCGAAGGTCTTGATACATTTTGTCAGCACCAGGATGAATAGAATAATGAGATTTATGAGCTTCGTTCATCAGTAAGGCACGAAGACCATCGCGATCAGGAACCCAAATACGATTGAGAAAATACAGAAGGCCATCAGGCTTGGCTTCCAATTGAGTCTCAGCACCACAAGACATTTCATAGTACATGTTGCCTTGCGTGACTGAGGTTCTCTGAGCTTGAAGGATACGAGTCTGAATGTCAGTTTGGATTCTAGCACAATGAAGCTTGATGCGTTCTTTACGACTGAGTGCATCGGCTACAACATTCGCTTTCCCAGGATGATAGCGAATCTCGCAGTCATAGTCGTTAAGCAATTCAACCCAACGTCTTTGCCTCATATTGAGTTCCTTCTGGTTAAAGATGTGTTGAAGACTCTTATGGTCCGTAAAAACTACACACTTGGTACCATATAGATAATGTCTCCAAATTTTTAAAGCGAAGACGACGGCGCCTAACTCCAAGTCATGAGTGGTGTAGTTCTTTTCATGGATTTTGAGCTGCCTTGACGCGTACGCAATGACCTTGCCTCGTTGCATGAGAACACAACCAAGGCCTTGGTTTGACGCGTCACAATAAACCACAAAGTCGTCATTACCATCAGGAAGAGTCAAAATAGGAGCTTCACAAAGTTTAAGCTTAAGAGTCTGAAAAGCTTCCTCTTGTTCAGGTCCCCATTCATAAGATTTACCCTTATGAGTAAGAGCAGTAAGAGGAACAGCGATTTTTGAGAAATTGGCGATAAAGCGCCGATAATAACCAGCTAGACCGAGAAACGAACGAACTTCCGTAGGAGTCGTAGGAGTGCTCCAATTTTTGATAGCTTCGATTTTTGCAGGATCAACATGAATTCCCTTCTCATTGATGATATGACCCAAGAACTGAACTTCCTTAAGCCAAAATTCACATTTTGAGAATTTGGCATACAGTTGCTCTTTTCTTAGGAGTTCCAAGATTAAACGAAGATGTTGTTCGTGATCCAATTTAGATTTAGAGTAGATCAAGATGTCGTCAATAAAGACGATCACGAACTTGTCTAGATAAGGTTTGCAAACACGATTCATCAAGTCCATGAACACAGCGGGGGCGTTAGTCAAACCGAATGGCATGACCAAGAATTCATAGTGTCCATAGCGAGTGCGAAAAGCCGTTTTGGGAATGTCTTCTTCGAGAACTCGAAGTTGGTGATATCCCGAACGAAGGTCAATCTTTGAGAAATAAGAAGCACCTTGAAGCTGATCAAATAAGTCATCGATTCTGGGCAAGGGATAACGGTTTTTGATAGTGAGTTTGTTAAGCTCACGATAGTCGATGCACATCCGAAGAGTCCCGTCTTTCTTTTTAACGAACAAAACAGGGGCTCCCCAGGGAGAATAACTTGGACGAATGAAACCCTTATCTGAAAGTTCTTGGAGTTGACTAGCGAGTTCTTGCATCTCAGAGGGTGCAAGACGATAAGGTGCTTTTGCAATAGGAGTGGCTCCAGGAATAAGATCGATGTGGAACTCAACTTGTCGAGCAGGGGGAAGGCCAGGTAATTCATCTGGAAAGACGTCTGAGAAATCTCGAATAACTGGAATGTCTTGCATATTCTTGCCTTTATCTTTCTTCTCAACCACATGAGCCAAGAAAGCTTCATACCCCTTTCGTAGGTATTTCTGAGCAGTGGTGCAAGACATAAGATTAAGTTGGCTGCATGGCTTCTCTCCATAGATCTTCAAGGTATCACCAGAGGATAGAGGAATGCGAATAGCTTTATCAAAGCACAGAATTTCAGCATGGTGATGTGACAGCCAGTCCATGCCTACTATGACGTCAAAGCTTCCAAGATTCATAGGGATAAGATTTATAGAGAAGGTGTGGTCGTTAAGGTTAATGGTGCAATCACAAATAATGGTATCAACAGAAATGGGGTTCCCATCAGCTACTTCTACTATAATGGGTTCACTTAACTTAGATCTAGGCATGTTAAGTAAGGACTCAAATTCCAAAGAAACAAAACTTTTATCAGCACCCGAATCAAAAAGGACTGAAGCATAATGATTGTTAACAATGAACGTACCGTTAACCACTTCATTGTTGTTGCGGGCCTGATTAGTGTTGATGTTGAAAGCATGACCACGAGCACCTTGGTCTTGATTAGCACCCTGATTCTGATTAGCACGGTTAGGACACTGATTTCTGTAGTGGTTTGGATCACCACATTCATAGCACTGGCCTCGTCTAGGGCGATCAGTCTGAGCAGGAGCAGCTTGGGTATTTTGAGTAGGGCAGGAGTAATAGCAGCAACTGGAGAACGACAAGTATTGGCAAAGTGTCCATACCTCCTACAATTATTGCATAGACGGCAGGGCACAGTTGTAGGATGATGAAACTTGCAGGTGTTACACTGAGGGAGGTTTCCCGCGTAAGGCTTCTTAACAGTAGGTTGAGTTGCAGGAGCTACAGGTGCAGGGTTTGAAACAGCAACATAATTCTTAGCCTTACGCTTCCTATTGCCAGTGGAGGGTTCAGGTTTCTCCTCAGTAATAGCTGTAGACTTAGCACTCTCCTTCTTCTCACCTTTCCGAAACAAGGTGCCAGCCTTCACATGGTTATCAGTTAAGGTAGCAGCCAAATGGATTGCATCCTCAAGAGTAGTAGGTTTA
Organism: Ambrosia x helenae; assembly: GCA_030844895.1. Classification (NCBI taxonomy): domain Eukaryota; kingdom Viridiplantae; phylum Streptophyta; class Magnoliopsida; order Asterales; family Asteraceae; genus Ambrosia; species Ambrosia x helenae. The sequence goes on along the minus strand of JAUTDX010006886.1, from coordinate 7,732 downwards.
CTTCCCCAAACTGTGTCTTGAATCTGCATAGGCAAGCCACCAATGTATCTTTCAATGGCCCGAGAGACAGGGGTGACATGGTAAGGCACAAGTAGACTAAGCTCGTGGAAGCGAGTAGTGTAGGCAAGATTCTCTCCGCTATCCTGCTTGAGTTGCCAAAATTCCTCCTCAAGTTTCCTAATCTCATTCCGAGGACAGAATTCAGTAAGCATAAGAGTTTTGACTTCATCCCATGGTAGAGCAAGAGCAACTTCAGTACCCCGATTACGCTTTTCCCCGTTCCACCATGTGAGTGCCCGTTTTTGAAGAACACTCATGGCATAACGGACCTTGAGATTGTCAGGGCAGTCACTATTGATGAAGGTATTTTCGATGCTTTCGAACCACTGCAAGAGTCCAGTGGCCCCTTCATTTCCATAGAATTTAGTTGGACCGCATGAGTTGAAGTGTTTGAGAGTACATGGGCGGTTTGCATTCCCATTAGCATTGGGCCCTTGGTTGAGTTGGGCTACCAAATTAGGAAGGACAACAGCCATCTGTTGAGCAATAAGAGCAGCGATTTGAGCATTGTTGTTCTGGTTGTCATTGTTGTTGATGTCGCGACGAGGAGCCATTTTCTAAAATGAAGGAAACAAAGAAAATCATGAGACAAGAATATTGATGAAACTTATAAGTCGAAAGTAGAAATGATAACAATGATCCTAGATACTAGGATTGTAATCATTTATTCATTAATTAAAACGAATAAACGAAAACGTTGACTAACCAAAGTGATTAGATCTCAATAATGTTTTGGGAAGACATGCTTTAGCCTATAAGTGAACACTCATCCCGAGAATTCCCAGGTAGGCATCCAGGTCCCTCGTCTGATTGGGATATATGCGCAATGCCAATCCTAGACAGAAAACTCAGAATACAGGCGTTCACCCTTCCAGATTGCACGTGTTCTTAATCATTATTAAGACCTAAGACTTTGGCGAGATCATGATACCCGAGTTAGGCCTATGCCTGGGAGTTTGTCTTAATAATCTAGGGGTAGATCAGCATCCGTCGCAAGATGGGAAGAAGCCGTCAAGATAATAGAACTAATCTAGGGGAAAAGAATTTAAGAATAGAGATAAGATAGAATTTCAAGGAAAAGAGACAAGTAAGGCTGGAGTCTTAGGGTTATAGTCTAGGTTAGGAGTTCTAATAACCTAATTCCCTATAACCATGGCTCTGATACCAATCTGTAACACCCCAACCGATGGCGGAAACATCGGGGTGCCACGTAGTAACGATTGTTCAAAAAGCTCATGGCAACTAAAGTTTAAATAATTTATTAATCCAATTCAAAACAAACCAATCCAAAAACAAACACATCGTTCAACGAAACAAACAAAATAAATGTTCAATTATTAAATCTAAAGGCTTCAACTAAGTGATCCAAAAGCTGCTAAAATCTTCACGCATCATTGTTACCTGAAACATGTTAAGTTTGGAAAATGGAGGGGGTCAACTATAAAGTTGGTGAGAGTACATAAGTTTTTGTCAAAACAAAGTATAGTATCAAAAAGTGTAAACATACAATTCTGTGTCAATATGTAACAACTAGGGCATACATGTGAAAACAAAACTACAGCAAACTGGGGCATAATCAACCCTATGTTGACAAAGTGTAAAGGTCCATCCCATAGACATGATTCACCTAAGTTTAAGTTGCAGTTCCAATCACCCGCGCTCCCCATAGACATGGTCAACGAATCTAGGTGGGATTGTCAATCCAATAGATCTATCATTGTTACCGTTGGCTTGATCAAAGTTAATGATTATGCAAGTATTAGTTGAGTTTACTTAGCAAGTTTAAGACACATAGCACAAAGAATCACACAAGACACATAGTTGAATTGCATAAGTTTAAAGAATAAAGTTTAACATGTTTCACCCCGAAAAGCATTGAAAAACTGTAAAAGAGTGGGGATATGTAAACTCACCTTAGCGAGCAAGCAAGCAAAATCCCAAGTAAGCAATAGCAGGGAAATATTATTCCCAAAGGTATCAACCTAGATTTAGCATTGTAAAGTCTAAGCGTCACGAGTCTAATAAGTCTAAGATGTCTAGGTCGTTTGATTAGGGTTTCCTAGTTTTGGGGAAGGCTTAAATGTTAATGCTTTAGTTAAAAATATAATAATATTTAAAACATTATTAATTTTTACATAGACTAAAAGATATAACTTTTAAAACTAGGAAAAATATATGTCTATAAATTATTGTCTATTTATTTTGTATTTAAAACAATTTATTTACACAAAAGATTATAGAATAAAATATAAAAAGTATATATTTTTTTCTCAAAAAGTTTATCTCTTTAATCCATTAGGTTGGAAATAATTTTATAAAAATTTTGGCTTTTGAATCGTCAAAAACGGAGTTTTTATGAATTAGTTATGATTAAAACAAGTTTATATTATTATTTATTAAATAACAATTAATATATATATTTTAATATTCAGTTTAAAAAAAAATGGTTTTAAACCCGGTTCTGAAGGGGCTCGAACTCGGGACCCTGGGTTTGGAAACCAACAGACCAGCCATCTGGTCCACGAGATCAGCTGGTAATTAAACCAGTTACAATGTTTATAAACTAGAACAGTTAGTTTCCTCTTTTTAAAAAAAATAAACACTAAAACCTGCTTCTGTCATGGATCGAACCTGGGTTGATTCTGTACAATACCAGCAGACAACCAGCTGATCTATACGATCAGATGGTTGTTTAATTGCTTCGCATATTTTTAAGCTGTTGTTGTCTGTCATCATCTTCCCCAAATTAACCCAAACCAAACCCTAACCCACGAATGAAATCAATAAACACAGACACAGACCCGATTGATCTACATGATATGGAGGTTTTAAAGCCTAAGTATAATCGACTAACCAAGAGGAATTAATTGGATTAAAACGTACCAGGTGCGATGTAAAAGCGAAGAACAGAAACGAAGATAAAAGCTTCAATTCTGGACTGTAGATCGACGATTAGAGCAATTGGGTTTGTGGTTTTTGTTGGTATGATTGTAGAGGTAATGGGGAGGGGTATTTATAGGGTATTAGTCGGTAATTAGAACGAATTTAGGATTGTAAGCGATAAGGGTTAAAGGCGGTTACGAATTCAAATACTTATCCATTAATCAGCCTTCAATCACAATTAGAAGAAGATTAGGACCGGTTTTTACGTGATAAGCATGAATTTGAACATAAATTGAGGTATGGATAAGAGATTTGGATCGATTTAGAGGATTTGAATGGAGATGGTGATGATAAGGCTTAAACTTCTAGATGATATAATAAAATAAAACGCAACTAAGAACGTCTGATTCTATAGCTCAGCTGGTTGGTACTTGTGTTCCTAAAGCATAGAAGCCGGGTTCGACCCTGGGTCTGACCGGTTTTCTATTTATTTATTATTTTTTTTATATATATTCTATATTATAGTTATCCTTTAACATCTTAAAAGATATGTATTCATTTGTTAAATAATCAAATAACGCGTCATTCATGTTATATTTTACATGACAAACCAACTTTTGTAAATATACAAATGTTAACATCAACAAAATTTAACAATAATGTAAAAATAATAAAGTTTCGATGATAAAAATTTAAATAAAAAGGAATACAAAGTGTCTTATGAAATCAATTAAGAAATACGCTAAATGAAACATAAACGAAAAGTACGCGAGGTTACAATATACCCGAGAATGTGATGTCATGTGACGTCACATGGTGTATGAAACCCAAAACCCATTGTCATTTTTTTGTTTGTTTACTCGACTGAACCAATAAAAAACCAATTGGTACAAGATTGATCAAAACAAAAACAAAACAATCACATAAATTAAAAGGGAAATGGGATTAAAGAAAAAAAGGAAATTGGATTCGAAATGCAAATAATTTATTGAAAAAGAGAACCGTAGAAACATCGAAAATGGATGGTGTTAAGACCATGGATGATTTTCACAAGATTTGAAAATCACAACTAGGTTTTTTACCCGCCACAATGTGGCGGAGCCGTACACGGCGTGGTAAATTATATGCTACAATCAACCTGACTCGTGTTTAAAGTAAATTTACGTTGAAATGTAAAGCAATCGAATGCGTTCAATGTATTAAATTTGGCCCAACTTGTTTTAAAATAAATAGTGTACATACAATTTCGCGATGGCATACACGACATGATAAAGTATAGACTACATTTCAAACGTTAGGATAATGACATTAACATGATTTTGTTATAAGTTTGCAAAGCGGGTTCAACAAGGTTTTTAAATGTAGGATGAAATTAACAATAATTGACTTAAGGCCCACCAAAAGTATTGCACCATGAAAATTGCAGTCATGCTTTTGTTTGTAATCTAATTACCGTGAATTTTATAAGAATATAAAAACTACTGGTTTCTCCCAAACTATCAAACCCACCCACATATAAAATCCCAAAAACCACTCCTTCATCACTCATTTCTTACACACAAACTAACACCCACACACCATTTTAGAGAGAGAGAGAGAGAGAGAGAGCCGACATAGAGAAGGGGAGGTCCAATGGGTTTCGGCAACCATCAACGACGGAGCTCCGGAGGAGCAACGGCTGAGAGCCGCCACAGACGGTGGCGCGTTACATCATTTCGACGCGTACGACACCTGAAGATGTAATTTCGTCTTGTCACCCGCGTTACGCGTCGGGACGTTGTCATGAACAACACCACGTCAGCAATGTCGTTGCCCCTACAACCACCTCCTTCACCACACCGCACACCACAAAGTCGAGCAGCAGCGCTTGTTTGACGTAGCTAGGTGGAGTCGAGGTGGAATCGACGGAGACCCAACATAGAAAGAGCTGTAGAGAGACACCGACCTACAGAGTCGATAAGTGGAGATGAGAGGTTGGAAGTAGAGGTGAGTGTGTGGGGAGCAAAGACATACTGCATACGTAGAGAGAGAAAAAGGACTGTGAAGTTTAATGGCTTCGTCATTAACGGACATTAAAACACTATTGCAAACAATCTGGTAAATGTGTGTGTGTGTATATATATATATATAATTTGTCTTAGGCAAAAACAGAAAAACTAGATGTAAATGGCAATGTAAGGTAAACCATTGGGGGGAAATCGAAATTCTATCTATTATGTATCAATAATTTATTAAACTAGTGGCTTTCACAGGCACACTTAACGTGCCGTTGATGTGGTCGTCTCTAAACCGCATGCAGATTCTTGCGCATCAATGTGGCGACCGACTTTTCCAAACTTATTATTTTCACCAACTTTACTCAATCAACAATAACCACCTCCTATTCAAACTCCATACAACAAACAATAAGTCCATAATTTTAGCCAAACCGAAACCGAAAACCCGATTTAACCGAATTGAAAAAACTAAGCCACACAAAGAACAGAAAAAATCTGAAGCGACATTAGCGGTTTGGTTTCGGTTTAGCATTTATAAAAACAAAAAAGAACTGAACCGAAACAACGCAAAAAAAAATTGTTTAATGTTTCATATACATTGAGTTAGGAATTATTCTTAAATGTTATGCATTTAAAAAAAGAACATTTGTTGTATAACAACAGCCTATTAACAACTATAATACAAGATATGTAGATATAAGAACATGGATTAGAGAGAATAGAGAACGGAATGATTCATTCTTATTGATGTGTATATGATCAAATACACAAGAGCCACTAAGTATCCTATAGAAACCTTGTTGAGTTGTGCAAACTCTAAAAAACTCATCCAATGGCTATCATGCTTCCACATCTCCATTCTCATCATTTAGCAAAAGGGTAAGATGGTAACTTCCACCCCTCTCATTTGTCTGACCACCTTTAAATATACATCACACTCTCTATCTCACACACACTCATGTCTCTCTCTCTCTCTCTCTATCACACTTCTATCTCTCACACACACACTCTCCTCTCTCTCCCTCTCTCTCTATTATGTTCGATTATGTGGGTTAGATCTGCAAACACAATAATGTTTCATCTTATTGTGGGTTAGATCTACAAACACAATAAATGTTCAGTGTCCTATGGAACCCTTGTTTGGTGGTTTCGAGGTGGTGGTTCAACGAAGACCACATACACAGATCCGGGTAACAAGATTTGGACGGGTAACAGGTCGTGGATCCGGGTAACAGTTTATAAAATCTTGAATATTGATTGTTTGTGTGATTGTGTTTAAAATGTTGTGAAGTATGCGGATCAGGGCAACAAGCTCGTTTTAAACCGTAAAAAGCTAGGTATCAAGTAACGTTTTTCTTTTCAAATAAGTAGTTGGTTGTTTAGATATGTGGTTTATGGAGTGTTTTTTTGTATAGATCTTATCCACATTTGGTGTTTTTGTTTGGTTTTGTTTTCTGGAGGTTTGTTTAGGATGAATGTTGATTGTAGTTAGTTATATGATGGATGTTTAATTGTTTAGATGTACGTGCACCGATCTATGAGCATTTGATGTTATTCAGTAATAATAATGTTTTTTTTTTCTTTTTCATTGTTGTATCCAATGAGTATTGAAAGAGAAAATAGTAAGTTAATAATCCTATATATGAGATTGTCAATAAAATTAACTTTTGGTTTCTAGTTTATGATAAAGGAAAAATATATTTTAAAATAACTATTTTACTCGTAACATTAAAAGACGTAGTTTAGCTTTAATAAAATTTTTAATCCTTTTTTTAATCAAATGATTAATACATCAAAGAAGTGTAAAAGATATGTTATTTTGATGCAAGTCTTTAAATAAATTATGTTTTATCCTTCACAAGGGATCATGCTACCAGTTTAAAAAAATATAAAATTAAATTAAAATATGCTTCAAGAAATTGAAATCGATTTTAGTATGTGATAAAGTTTTAAGGTATGTATTTCTTGAAAATTTTTATGTATTTTTCTTTTTCTTTTTCCTTTCAATTAGGTATATATGAATTTCCATGTTATTTTTTTATTCTTTAAAAAGATTTTTTTGAAATTTGTGTTCTAATAGCTTTTACATTGTTGGTTTGAATCAGTAATGGTGGTTTGTTGATGATTTTTGGTGAAGGTGGATGAGTTGATGAAGATGAGAATAAGGTTTGGTTTTGGATGTTTTTTTTTTTCGTTGTAATATTTTAAGTTGTAATCCCTTGTTTTGTTTTTTTCGTGTAACATTGTTATAGATTTATGCTACAATAGATTTTTTTATAAGATGTTACAGATTTTTTTTCACATGTAAAATAATTGTAGTTCATAGTGTTTTCAATGTTACAATGTTAAATTTATTTAGTTACATGTATATATGTTATGTTACAATGTAACTGTAACGCATACAGTGTAACATATAATTGCTCTTTTACAGTGTAACATATAATAAAATGTAACAATGTAAACAAATACCAACGATACCTATAACATGTTAAATCTGACTGATCGGATTATCCATTAAAAGGTAAAAAATTTGAATAAATATAAAAGAGGGGAGAGAGATAATTGAGATTCAGAATATAAAAATAGAATAGTGGAGAGAGAAGTGAATGAATGAAAGAGAGAGGAAAGAGAAATGAATAAAAAAAGAGAGATGTCTACTCATAAAGGTGGTCCAAAAAAGCAAAATACCAAAATTGCCCTTCTGTACCTTTTAATTTCAAAGCCACTATTTTTTTGGAATAAAAAATGCTTGGATGAATCTTAGCCATTGATGAGTGTAGATCAATGGTCAC
>JAUTDX010006885.1:0-25546 GCA_030844895.1 Ambrosia x helenae | reverse complement strand
TTGGATCTAAAGATGGATGGTGGAGATTAAAATTTAGATATGGTTAGAATCTACTTAATGTATTATAAAAATTAAGGGTATGATCGTCATTAAGTGTTTTAATTGAGGGTATAAATGTCATTTTGTGTTTTGTTTTAGAAACTGTTTGCTTCCTTCCCTAAATTCATGCTTTCATCTAATTCTCTCTCACTGTTTTTCATAATATCCCACAAATACAAGAATCACAATAAAAAACAAACATCCCAAAAAAATCAGTGTTTTACACAACATTAGGTGACCTCGACGGTGAATAAATTCGGCGATTGAAAACTGATTTAGTGGGTAGAATAACATTCGACGACGGAAAGCTTAAAGTGTACATATACTCCGACGGTTAAAGCATGCACGACGATCAAACACACCACCGCAACGCTACGCTACTCCTACAGGTATTCCGATAAAATCTAGTTCATCGTTTTGATGATTGTGTTTTATTATGTTTATTTTGTTTTTTTTTTGTGTTTTTTAAGAGTTAAAATTGGAGGGATCTATAGGCTTGGGTGAAGGAACTGAATCTTTTTACAGGGAGCCACCACCACCGGTAACTGATTCGAAACCGGTAAGTACATTATTGGGGGTTGTTGCTTATAGTGTTTTACATACTTTTGAAAGCAACAATAATTATTGTTATTGTTGTTGTCAGTTGTTAAAATAATATAAAAACCTTAATACAACTGTGTTTTACATATTTGTTCTTTTGACACTACGTTCATATAAAACACCTTAATTGAAACATGTAAAACACTATTCGTTGTTAAAAACTGTATAAAAGGCTTAATACAATTGTATTATACATATTTGTTCCTTTGACACTAAGTTCATATAAAACACTTTATTTGAAACATGTAAAACACTATTAGATGTTTTTTTGTCACTATTAAATGTTTTGTTCACATGAAGCACAATATACTTGGTTATTTTTAACACGGTGATCTTGAGATTTTGAAAAACACTTTCGAATCATGTTGATATGTAAAAACACATTTATGTACTCAGATAAGACTAAGGATATAGAGTCTAACAATAGCAGGGTTTTTTTTCTAACTCCCCTTTCATTAGTGACATCAATTTATCCTACTAAGTGACATCAATTTATCCGGGGGATGTTGAGATAGTGTTGATAACTACTCCCGGTTGTCGAAGGAAGAGAAAAGAGAATTGGAGAAGACATCGTTGGATAGCATCGTCAAAAGATTGGGACCTACAAGGTAGTCATGGATATAATGGTTGATGTTTGATTTGAAACAATGGAACTTTTTAAATTACTTTCTATTGCTTTCTGTGTTCATCTTTAAAACACTGGGTTATTGTTAAAAACTATGTGTGACTTAAGTGTCGTTGAGGGATTTCTTGTGTTTGAGGAACAATATGTTTTTGGTTATGATAAAAACTAAATGTTGGACAAATTGACGTATTACTTTAATCGCTATCATTTCGTATAACACATGATATATTGTTTTAATCACCTAATCAAGTTAGGAATCTACACAGTTGTATATGAAGATGGACGAATATAATGAATAATAAAAACGTAAGTCTCAACATTATGTTAATTGCACAACAAAAAAATGTTGTTTAGTCGATATTTATTGTAATAACCATGTTTGATAATTTTAAACTGCTTCATATTTGTTGTATAACACTAGCTGTTAATAAAACACTACTTATGTTAATAAAAACACTTTTCATTTAATAAAACACTCTTCATGTAATAAAACAATACTTGTATTAAAAAAACATAAAGATGATCTTGACAAACTTTCTGAAAATAAAAATGTAGGTCTCATCAAACGTTTATATAGAAAATATAACACGTTAACTAAACTCATACAAAATCGTTTTGAGTTGCATCCCAATCCTTGACAATAAAAAAAGTCATGAAACCACCAGGCTTCTACTTGTTTTCTCCATTGAAGTTCCACGCAACTATATATTGCATCCTGAATTTCAAGTTGCACGCCAAAAAATAATGTACCGAGTATATATACTAGAAGCCTGTCACTCTAATAGATAATCACTCACTCCAAATGTTGGGGATAGTGTTCGGAGTATCATGGTCGTTTTTTCGGTGTTCATCCCTTCGTGCTTCTATGGATGAATTGAAGTGCCCAAGAAACTCAACCAATGTGCAACCAGAATTACCAAACTGTCCAAAGAAATGGTTCTTGCTCTCGGACCTAGAATGATTGATTCTTCTACATCAGGTGTATGCGTCCTACTTCACGAATTTGGGGATACATGTTCTATCCCAACTAGTTTGTAGGATGATCCACCTATAATACAAAAAAAAATGTATGTTACGTGAATACATTATATAATACACTCCTGTAAAAAAAATACAAATATGTAAGCTAAACTGAAAAATAAATCAGACCTATGTGGATCTTTCTTATAAACACAAAACATTACACATCATTATTATTAGAAGTATAAAATATATATTGAGTAAAACACTCCTTCGCAAAAACAAAAATCAATTGATATTAAACTACCAATCATATACACATATAGTTGCAGAGATTGTTTTATAACTTACATAATACTAATAAGATTACTAAACATATGATTTCAAGTAAAACACTTATGGTTCGATATTATTTTATCACAAAAAAGAAAATAAAAAACTAAAACACAACCCTCCCTTTATTTAAATAATAGAGCATCTAGTATGAAAAAAAAAACACACATTTATTGAAACAAAACACCATCATAACCTATCATATTGTAAAAGCCAGTAATATAACAAACCTACTATGAACAAGGTATAATTATAAAAAAAAAACAACAAATGAGTTCCTCACAAAGATGGACATGAACACAGTTACTTATTGAATCAATAACCGTTCAGAAAAAACTTATTGAATCAATAAAAAAATGCCAAATACTCACTTAATAAAAAAAATACCTTGCGAATCATCTTATATATATTCTCAGCCAACATCTTCAAGAATTTTATCTTTCGAATTCATTATGAAAATTGTCTTTATGTATATAATAACAATCTAATTGTTATACATATTGGGTTTTATATAGACTTTCGATATGCATCTTTTTTTAGTGATTATTCTGGAGAACATGAATGAAATATGGTGTTGGAGAAAAATTGGAATGAGATAGTGGGTATTCGAATTCAGATTTGATTTACACAAATAAAAAAAATTGAATTCACATAAATATGAATCAGTTTTTTGGGGATTGATATGAGAAATTGGGATTGATCTGAAAAAATCGATGAGAATGTGCACATAATTTGAATGATATGTTGAAGATAGGGTGCTAAATTAGTGGGATTTAATTGATTTAAAAATTGTTAAAAAGTCTTAAATGCCTTAATCTCAAAAGTAGATCCTATGGCTATAAATCTTTCCTACACTTCCTACACAAATCAATTTTCCTACAGGATCCTCTACCTATATATATATATATGATTAGGTTCAAATCATAACCAAGGTGGTAATTATGAACATAATAACCAATATTTACCACACATCTTATTGATATATTTTTTAATTCAAAAGAGCATAATTAAAAGAAAAATAAAAAAATCAGTAAGTAAGGGTGGAAAATTGAGAAAGAATTAATAAATATATATGATTTCATAATAAATTATAAAATGGTTTAGTGGTGGAGTGGTTTGTAGTGCATTTATGTTGTTTGAGGTCGTAGATTCGAGACATGGGGAAGGTCTTTTTTTTTAGTTCAAACACTTATTTATTAATAAATATATTTGATTTCATAATAAATCACAAGATGACTTAGTGTTAGAGTAGTTTGTGGTGCATTTATGTTGTTTGAGGTCTCATGTTCGAGACATGTGAAGGTGATTTCTATCTTTTTTTTCCAACACTTATTTATTAATAAATATATATGATTTCATAATAAATCATAAGATGGCTTAGTGGTGGAATGGTTTTTGATACATTTATGTTGTTTGAGGTCTTAGGTTCGAGACATGGGAAGGTGATTTTTTTTAAGGTTCAAACACTTATTTAGTAATAAAATATATATGATTTCATAATAAATCACAAGATGACTTAGTCGTGGAGTGGTTTGTGGTGCATTTATATTGTTTAAGGTCTCAGGTTTGAGACCTTGAGGTTCAAGATATGGGGAATGCAAGGTACACTACATTTTTTATTTTTTTGCATTCACAACACGTTATTTTAAGTAATAAATACAAATGATTTCATAATAAATCACAAATTGTCTTTGTGTTTGAGAGGTCTCAAGTTCGATTTTTTTTTTGTGCAGGGTGATAGGAGATTTATTGGGTTTTGTTTTACACCATTTTTCCTTCCACCGCCTTCACCGAACACGTAGCGTCGCCGACGTGGGTTAGCTGATTTCGACGTTTGTCTGCAACACCCAATCTTTAACTCAAATTCGTCTACGTTCGTCTTCGTTCAATATGTATCTTTGTATCTAACATGTTTGTGTAAGATGTCGTTCTTAAATTATGATATGAAAATTGGTAGTTAGTTGGTTGATAATAGCTTCTTAGAGTTTTGGATACGACAAAATTGTTTTAATCACACTAGTTATAGGTTTTGAGGGTAGGGTATTGTGATAAAGTTGTATTGCTCTATCCTGATGTGCATATGCATGGCACATGCACTTTTCATCCACCATCTTGTAATGTTAATAACTTTTTATACATTTTTTAAGGGGAAATGGAATTAAATAACCCAACTTTGGGGGTTGAAGGCAATAATCCCAACTTGAAAGTTGTAATATAACAGTCTCAACTTGTCAATGGTTTTATTTTAATGGTTCTAAACTAACCGAGGTTAAGTATTTTGGTTAAATGCCAACGTGGCAAAATTTGTCCAGTTAAAAAAAACATGGGCCCCACATTGAAGATGTGTCTTTTTTTTATTTAATCTTTATACCAAAATATATACACACACATATACACAATTGACACACACACACAGAGTGAGGGGGGAGGAGAGAGAGAGTACACAATGAGGTTTATTGTCAAACCTCCACCATCGCTGATCATCTTGTTTATTGTCAAACCTCCACCATCGTCGGTCGCCCTCTATCACCGGTGACCGGTTCCTTCTTCTCCACTTGCCACCCACAGCCAACAACCCACCATAACCACTTCCTGTCAACACACCACCGCCCACTGTCGCCACACCATCACGACCACATATAACTATAATTGCTGATTATAAATTCGGACGGAGCCCTAATTTTACTAGAGGAGGAAGACAGGGAGAAGCCCTAATTGTTTTGGGGGGAAGAAACCCTAACAGTTTTTGGGAAGAAACCCTAATGGTTTTTGGGGGAGAAGCCCTAATTTTACAGGTGGTTGGTGAAAGGTTGGTAGGGGTGAAAGGTTGATGGGATGAATGGTGATGGTTACGATTGTGTTGAATGGTGGAGGTGTATATGTGTATAATATTGTATAATATATATATATATATATAGGGGAATTCTAAATAGAAAACCACATTGACTTTAGAAAACCAAGTAAACCCAATTTGATGGTTATAGATGAGGCCACGTCACATCTTTCACTTTCTTGTTCAAGGGCATTCTCGACATTTTCATTCTTCTTACAATGAAAGCTTTATGTCATAAATTTCAATGGTCACATTAAAGCTTTTTAATGGTCAGATTAAAGCTTTATGTCATAACTTTCCCTTTCTATATTCACAATTCCATCTCTCCATCTATCTTTATATTTTCTTATTACAAATCTCTGTCTCTCCCTATATTCAAGTTTTATCTCTCTATATTCACATTTCCATTTGGTTGTCAATCATAAACAAACCGCTTGTCCTCTTTCGTCTAGTGGAGATACCCATTTGAAGCTTCCGATGAAGAACATGAAAGAGAACACTTTGGTGGTGGTGGTGTTTCAGATCAGATCTGACTGGAACAAGGGTCGGAGGTGAGAATGGCAAGGTGGTGGTGTTTCAAATCTGATCGAAACAGGGGCCGGGTAAGGAGGTGAGACTTCACGTTAATGATCCTCTGCAATAGGTGATGACAGATGTAACACCCCAAAATTTCTAAATCGTATTTCATGATAATATAAACACGCGGGGCTTTTATAGGCGCGACCTATACGAAATTCCTAACATAGGAAAATGACCCCGTTAACCTTGTGAGCTAAACATGGCTAAGACCCATTGTAAGAGATTAACTTATTTAGTGGGTTTAGCCAAATCCACTTGTGTGAAACTTGAAGGACCAAATGTGTCATTAAGCCATAGTTGACTTATGAACTTGATAAAGGAAAAAGGGATATCGATTTTTCATCAGGAAAATCATCCATACACACACTCAAAATACACACATAAGAGAAACTCTATGATCAAGCTAAATCAAGATGAAATCGAGGGGCTTTTGTGTGCATTAGCCCTAAAACGAATCATCCAAGCATAATACACACCAAGGTAACATTTTATTTGGCTAATTTTGTTGGTATGTTCATGCTTGGTTATGATGAAAATCTAGGGTTTTGTAAAAACGTGGGATTCTAAGTTGTTGAAGGTTTCTCTAGCTTAGGAGAGCCAGAATCATGCTTAGTTTGGGTATGAATCATTTTTACGTGTTAAATTGATCATGCTCATAAGGATTATGTTAGTATGCAAAATTTGGGTTTTAACCTCTAGGTTGAAACCCTCTATGTTTAATGATTTAGTTGACTCTTAGGAGTTGTTATAATGAGGAATTTAGACTAAAGAGCCTAAACAACATGATATGATGATGATTGATAAATGGGTGTGTTTTAGCTAAACTTAAACCCATGAAAATCAATTGAATTTGGTGGGTGCACACCAAGTATTTGATGAAACGTCTCAATAGTCTTGTTTGCAAATTGAGGTGATAACTTGATTTGGGTAATCATGGAATTACCCGCATATAAAATGTGAAATACATATGTAAAAGATGGATCACACCACACATGAAAAATATAGTCCAATGATAATTGGGAAAGTGATATGATGGTGTGAATAAACTCATGAGATGTGTTAGTTATTGAATATGATGACTAACTTAACTAATCTTATGAGTATAGTGAATGTTGATCTTGTCAAGCTAGGTGCAAGCTTGGAAGGAATGGATCAACGAGCAAAACGGGTCAAGCGGATACAAGCTTAAAGTGCAAGGAAATGAGAGTGAATACAATGTAAGTATTTCTTACGCCCTAAGATTTACCAACACTGTGTAAAACGCTATTAAAACTAGGTTGAAACATTGCACAAAAGTGCAGCCAAACATTGGTGAAACGCTGCATAAAAATGCAGCCGAACATGTTGAAACACTGCACAAAAGTGCAGCGAAAAGCTGATGAAACGCGGCTAAAACGCAGCTGGAAATGCAGTGAACAAGCTGCAGAAAATACAGCAAAAAGCTGCTGAAAATGTTGCAGAAAACTGCAGCCTAATGGTTGCGAAATGCTGCTGAAAACGCAGCAAAATTCTGCAGAAAAACTGCAGCGAAAATGCAGCTAAAAGCTGCAGAAAACGCTGCTGAAATGCAGCGAAAATGCTGCTGAAAACGCAGCAAAATGCTGCAGAAAACTGCAGCGAAAATGCTGCAGAAAAGTGCAGCAAAATGCCTGCTTAATGCTGTTAAAAGTGCAGTGAAAATGCTGCAGAAAACTGCAGCAAAATGCCTGCGAAAAGCTGTTGAAATGCAGCAAAATGCTGAAGAAAACTACAACGAAAATGTTGTTAAAAGTACGGCGAAATGTTGTAGAGTTATATCATATTGATTGAGACATTGACATAATAAGGAAAGGACCCTAGGTCATAAACTATAATTGGTCGAATTGAGTAAACAAAATAAAACGGAATAAATCTTATTTGGCGGCAAACCTTAAGATATAAGGTTTGGATGCCTTAAGAACAAGTTTAGAATGTGTCAAATCAACCAAACGGTTCATTGGGGCAAATGGGGAAGTCATTACCATTTGAATCCGGAATTTAATGTTTCCTTGTCGAGATGTTCCTCTACAGGTAAGCATAAAGGCAAAGGGCATGCGTTGTCCTAGCATATTAAGTGGAATTTGCAAGGTACTTGTACTCGGTCATAACTTTGACCTGTCAGGTATTTATTATGATATAAGAAGGCATGAATTAAAGGCTTAAGGTCTCCTAATGGGTCAAGTAGCGCCTTCGGATAAATCGCTAAACCGGTGGAGAAACTAAGCATGTGAAACCGGATGTGAAATCTGGGTTTCTATATAATAAGAAAACATTCTCATATGTATGTTTTGAGAATTTGGTTAATTATTCTCGGATCTCATTAAACGGGTTAATGGGACCTATTTCTCTAAAGTGCGCACATGAAGGTTATAAGTATTTTGAAGTCATGGTTTGACTTGGCCTAATATGGGTGGAAAATTTGTAAAAATTTCATAAACTCATACTTGCTTATTCTTCGTTAAACCCAAATACCAACGATAAACACTTCCACTAATCTAAATGCAATATTATCAATCTCACTAACCATTTCATGTGAAATGGTGTTAGGTAAATATGTGATGGAAGTTCTGGAGAAAGGATCAAGTCATGAGAAGAACCGAACACACCCGAGCACTCATCAAGCTTCCGCACCAGAATTCAAGAGACTCCCGTTGCAATGCAAAAAAAAAGAATCTTAATATATGAGTTTAGAAAAAAAATGTATTGATTACAACGGTGTAAGTTTTCTTAAATATCAAAGCTTTAATCGGGAGTGGTTTTCAGTTAAGGCTATAACTCGTAAGATTAAACAATAATCGTGTATATACGGGTTAGGGTCTTACAACAGATCTGGGTAATTTGGTTTCTTATAGTGGGTTTTTTTTAATCAGACTCATATGGGATTATTTTTGGTAAAAAAAAATTTTTAATTACAAAAAGGTTGAGCTTAAAAACAAGCTTGAAGCTTATTTTTGGGAAAATCATGCCTATTAACTAGGCTCGTAAGAAACGAACATCATTTTTAAAATATTATCACTTGTTTACAAAATTAAAAATATGGAACAACCACCAAGTATGCAAGGGAAACTACCTAAAGCACTGTGAAATAATGATTTAGTTGAGAAATGCATTAGACGTATAAATTTTGTCCCTAAAGTAATTTTTGTTGGTTGCTTTTAATGAATTAAACATTGTGGTTGTTTTTAACATTTTTCATGGGTCTGATTGCTTCTAACATTTTTCAGAGGGCACAATGGTTTTCGTTTCAGATCTGATCGCAAAGGATGAAGATGAGCTTGGTTCGCTCGAGGAAAATGAGTTTGGTGCAGACGGAGAGACAAGAGAGATAGGCAGAGGAGCTTGTAAATGTTTACAGTTTTTTTCTTATTGTATATCAAAGTTTTTCTTCTCATCTAAAAACATGTGTTTTTGGATTGATATTTTTATGTTTTGTTTATAAACAATTTTGTCTATCAAAGCTTTGATCACCATCAACCCAACGTATGTTTTTGTTGTTGTTTATAATTTATTACATGTTTTTAGTGAGATAAGTTGTGAAAACTTATGTTTTTTGTTGTTTTGTGTTATAATTCTACATGTTTTTGTTGTTGGGTTATAATTTATCATATGTTTTTAGTGAAATAAGTCCTAAAAACATATGTTTTTGTTGTTGGTTTATAATTTTTTCATGTTTTTAGTGAGATAAGTCGTGAAACATATGTTTTTGTTGTTGCTATATAATTTTACATGTTTTTAGGGAGATAAGTCGTGAAAACATATGTTTTTGTTGTTGGGTTAGAATTTACTAAATATTATTGGTGAGATTAGTTGTGAAAAAATATGTAATTTGTTACATAAAACATCTGTTCTATGACGTTTTCAAGCTTTGTAACATTAGACATAGAACTGTTTGTTTTTTTAAGATAAAAAAACCTTTGCTTTTTTTTTATTAGGGAAGAGAGAGAACACGTCTTGTGGTTTAGAAATTTGTTTTTCATTGTTGTTGATTATTATCATATTGACCAAAAAGGACTACTATAGAGGATGGGGGAGAACCCAAGGTGATATGATGGATGTTCTGTTTGCTGCACATTGCCAGTTACAAAAGACAAAAGAGAGAGAAGTCTTCAAAGAGAAAAGGACCTTATTACCTTTTTAAACATTTAAGTAACAAGTATACTATTAAAATAAAACTTGAAAAAGCACATCCATAGATCAAAGAGAATGGAGGGTTTAAGATGAGGGTTTTCAAGGTTTTCTTAAGTGGAAGGGGTTTCCAAAATATCCTTCCCCTATATATATATATATATATATATATATATATATATATATATATATAAGTTAATAAAACATTATTTAAAGATTTTTTAAATATTAAAAGACTTTTTTAATTGAAAAAACAAGTGTCAATGTGGGGTCACGTTTTTTTTCCAACTGGACAGATTTTGCCACGTGGATTGCCACGTTGGTATTTAACCAAAATAAAACCATTGACAAGTTGGGACTGTTATATTACAACTTTCAAGTTTGAATTATTGCCTTCCAATCCCCCAAAGTTGGGATTATTTAATTTCATTTCCTCTTTTTTTTTAATTACATCGTATTAACGAGTGTTTTTTTATCTTTACAACAAGTATAATTGTATTATACAAAAACCGGAAAATGATAGTATAAGTTTTTTTTATTTACACAAATTACTATTATTCATCACCCAAAATAAAACAATACATTGTACAAGTGAGAAACTAACACAATGTAAGACACCCGACAAATCACCTTGAATAGATAACTATTACATCGTATATTTTCTACCCGTATCCCATTCCCCACCCCCTACACCAATGCATCCCCTTCAATCTTAACTTGGGCTTCTTATACGTCTGAACCGCTTCCTATAAATTATCATGCCATTTTGGCTCACTTACCCATTTGAGCCAAAAAAAAAAAAATACGTCCTTTATTAGTAGCCTCTGGTAAGCCCGATATATTTTCACCTCTATTGACCACATCCCCACTTTTTAAATTTTCAAATTGACACCTTGAAACGTTGGGTTGTACTACTTAAGTTAATGGTGCGTGCATTATGTTGCTAGGAATATGTGCATTGTGTTTTTGGTCTATTTATTATGGGTTTTAACTGCATAGGGTTTTTTTTGTTTTGTGAAATGTTTATTTTGTCCATTAAGTTATTTGCATTGTGTTTATTTCAGTTCTGATCATTGTTGTTTTACTGCAAATTGTGTTTTTATACTGTCATTTTTTGTACTATGCATTTTGTTTTTAACTGTATTGTTTGTTTTTATGTCCACTGTGTTTTTTTGCTACTGCAAATTCGTTTTTTTCGTAAACTGTGAATTGTGTTTGTTTTTTGCATTAACAAAGAAATCCACAAAAAATGTTATTTTTCTGTGTTTTATATAGCAATATGGTATTTGTTAGAAAAATGATAAAACGGTCGTTAATTTAGTATAATTTTTTATATAGCATTATGTCTACTGTGTATTTTTTGCTACTGCATATTCATTTTTTAGTATATTGTGCATTGTATTTGTTTTCTGCATGAATAAATAAACCCACAAAAAATGCCATTTTTTGTGTTTTTTATATAATACTATGGTAGTTGTTGGAAAATGATAAAACGATCGTTAATTTGGTATAATAAAAAAAATTACATATGAAAAAGTTACGGATATTTAAAAGACCGGGGGGGGGGGGTTGCATGTGTCATTCACATAAGAAGAGAGAAATAGACCCACAAAAATGCCATTTTTTGTCTCTTTTGTGTACGTGTACGTATACACAATGAAAAATCAGTTTTGTGGAATTTGATCTCGAGGTTAACATCAACAACCTCGAAAAACATTCTTCCATGCGATATGACTTTTGGTGCCAAACAACAAAACATCAAGCTACAAATACATATATTTACCGTAACTATAGTTTTTTCTTTTGTTTCGTATGTTTACGTTCACTAACTTGCACCGTACACGGTGCACACCTACACAAACATATATCATATTCAGAGTACAAGTCTCATAAGTCGGAGCTTATATTTTTGTCGATCTGAGATCCTGTGACATTTTTCAGCCAAGACCATTAAACACCCATCAAAGCTAAGATAATAAAAATGTATTAGAGAAAAAAAATTGTTATGAACTGCCACTGCGTCAAAAATATGCCTATGAATTGTGACCATATGCCTTTCTCCACACTTATTTTTTTTAGGTTAACGCTGTGTTCCCGAGTTGAGGGAGGGAAAGAAAAAAAATAGAGTATGTTCCTGAGTTGTTATGAAGGAAAGGAAAGGAAAATGAGAGAAAACTAGGCAATATTTCATCCTTCCAAATTGGAAGGAAAAGGAAGGAAATGAAAGGGGGGAAATAGAGGAAGAGAAAAGAAAAGAAAGTAGAGGATTTTTTTCTCCTTTCTTTTATTTTTCACACTTTAGTTAACTCGGGAACACAACATAAGTGTGACAAAGGTCAAGTTATCGTAGTTATCATACGGTCATATTCACATTTAGTGGCCATAACATATAATTAATAAACATTGAAACACACTATCATTAGTCAACGCCTAACGAAGCTCCTGCAACTCATTACTGCTTTTGGGTTCTTGAACAATGACAACTTGATTGATTGTCGTTCCAATATCTCATGCACATAGTTGCTTTTCCGTTTATTGAACAACTACTACATGTTTTTATTACCGTTGCAACGTCGTTCTTTTTCCTTTATGTCCCCCATAAATTCTCATAAAAATATCATCATCGCCCAAATCAAAAAAGTAAAAAATAATATAATAATAGGCTTAGACTAATGACTGCCAATGAAATGTAGTTTTCTCCTGAAAACATAACATCAACTAACTTCTTTGGGTGAAAAAAACATCGTTGATCATTTGAAAACCCAAAAAAGCGCAACAAAAAACATTCATCATTGCAGGTAAACGTCAAAAATTAGATTAAATAACTTATGAATGGTCAACACATATCAACAAAAGGATATAAAAAAAAACTTTGTTTAAAACGCAATTTCCAATACAAACCGAAATAAAAAACCACACCTCAAAGGCTCTGAGCAAAAAAACGAATAAATAAAAAATAAAAAAGAAGAGGAAGAAAAAAAAGGAAAAAAACAACACCACCAAGGCTGCAAGGAAGGTTGCAACTCATGATGTCCCATCCATGAACCTTGTCGCGCCAAGGCAACAATCGCATCAACCTCGTATTCAGAATTGCTAACTCATCATATACTTAAAGAAAATATGCATCACAATGAAAAGCGTTAGTAGATACCAAAAACCACATTGTTATCAATATTCAAAACAATTTCAAATTAAACATGCCTACATACGATCAGCATCGTCTCCATCCATACTGTTTATCCCCACCACCATCACCACATATTTCTGACATCACCATCACCGTTAAACACAACCACCACAAAGTAGTTTATCAAACCCATAGACAACTACACAGTCACACATCATAGCGACGTTGTGTTAGGGGGCAGATTTCTGGTTCATCACTCAAGGTGTTAGGACAAATCTTAATACAAGAGCCTTATCTAATACTAATCACTTAGTCAAGCACACAATCAAGAAGTAAAACCATAGTAAACAGGTTTGTCAATCAACGCAATACACTAAACCAATCAAATAACTAACAATCCACATAATAAGCTCAACCACCAGCACCCTAACCCGACCAGACACTTCTAGACGCAAGAAACAACAATAAAGGTTGAAACAATCTCATCGGCTTAACCCATGTTAGGGCTTATCCAACATTGTTAACCTTTGATTAGGGACAATAGCAAACATGCTAGAGATTTTACGACCCCTAGCATATCGCCTTCAATCTTC
This sequence comes from Ambrosia x helenae, assembly GCA_030844895.1. NCBI lineage: Eukaryota > Viridiplantae > Streptophyta > Magnoliopsida > Asterales > Asteraceae > Ambrosia > Ambrosia x helenae. The sequence goes on along the minus strand of JAUTDX010006885.1, from coordinate 11,714 downwards.
TATAAGATCCATCGTAATCATCAAAACACGACTCACAACCGCTATGGCTGCAACTGATGTTGCCATACCGAGTAGTAGGCCATCATCAAAACAACACAAATTCAAGGGAAAAGTAACTAGAAATAACATCCAAAAGCAACCATCATCACCAATCGGTTTTATTCAACAAGCAAAAGACAAAGCTCAAATACACACGAACCATACAAATCCCAAATGTACATTGTACAACCAAGCAATGCACATGACACCCTTGAAAGCATAAAGCACAACCAAGCATTACACATATGCCTTGCTAATTAGTATATTACCCAATGACTACAACCTACTAAAGCACAATACATTTGCTAAGCATGAAGTATAGCTACTATAGGTTAACAATAACCTATAAGTAATGTTTAGGAAAACAAAAAACCCCAAAATATCAAGCATCTTTGACAACCAACAAAACAACAACCTACCACCGCCACCATTAAACCATCACCACCAAGGGTTCCATAATTTAACCTGGCAACGATGGTTGATGATAGGGGAAACTATTGGCAGAAAAAAGAGGGACTACCTCACACATGAGGTATAACAAAAACCACAAAATATCAACACATATTTGACAACCAACAAAGCAACCACCACTTACCACTGCCACCTAAGGTTCCGTAATTAAACCTGACAACGATGGCTAATGACAAGGGAATAATTGGCAGAAGAAAAAAGAGACAAGGATATAACAAAACTAGTGAGAATCACATCCACGACAAAAGAGAGACAGAAAAGTCTTTAGAAAGAGAGTGATGAGAGAGCAAAGAAGGTGGCGGTGGATACATAAAAAAGTGGATACCCACAGATACGGAAAAACATTTATAAAACCACGAGTAAAACCTTCAATGCACAACCAAGCAATGCACATAACACCCTTAAAAGCAAAACACACAACCAAACATTGCACAATTGTTTTGCTAATTAGTATTAGTTAACGCCTGTTGAGTTTATAACTCTAATTAAAGATCCAAAGAATTATTACTCTATATATTAATTCACAATAATTCTATACTATATTAATTTAGAGACACTTTAATAGTGTGCTCTACTAAATTGCCCCACTTTTTTTTGTTATTTTTTTGTCAAACCGCTTCAAAAGAGTGATTGTGCTTATTTTGCTTTTTTTTTTCCCTTTCCACTTTAGAAACTTTTATTTAAAAAATAAATCACTGTTATAATATAGCAACTTATTACTTATACTAAAATTAATTATTAGTTATGTTTCAGAATTGTGCATATTGTTACGGCCTAATATTTGATAGTCGCAATGTTGTGGGATGTACTTGCACGCTTGGGTTACTAGCCGAGTAACTTCTACAGGAACGACCTTAGGGGAATAAGGCGAGTCGTGGCATGACATGTCTATTTGTCAAATGCACCGCTGGTCGAGAGCTGTTGAACACAAAGCTCCATGGGTGCTAATTAAAGTGAACAAGAGGCAACCCAATTATATATACATGAGCTGGTCTGGAACTTAATGGCCCGCGATTATTTTGTGAAGCCCACGCGAGAATAACAGCTACCTTAATGTTATCTTTAATGTCCACTAAACCCTCAACGAAACAGAAGCTCCCGCGGCGAAGCGCGGGGAACTAACACTAGTTATTATTATTAGCAAGCAAAATAAATAATAATAATAATAATAATAATAATAATAATAATAATAATAATAATAATAATAATAATAATAATAATAATAATAATAACAACAACAATAATAGAATGTAGGGTTTCTTTGAAAGTAGGTTAAAAAAACAGCAACCAAAAGAAGATTTCAAAACTTTCAATTTTTGCTCCTGGCGCCCCTCTTTCCCCAAATAAAACCAATAATAATAATTTCCTTCAAACTCAACTCTAGAAAAACACATCATAAAAACCTTCAACCGAATCTAATCTCTCTCTCTCTCTACAAACCCTCCCCTGTTTATAGCGTAACATCTACGCCCTTATTCTACGATGAAGAAAGGAACCAAGCGTAAAGCCACCCGTAAGGACGACGGCGCCACCACCACCACCACCACCACCACCACCACCGTTGAACCACCGCAACAGCAGCAGCAGGAGGAGAACAAGGAGCTTGAGAACCTGTTCGGAAAACAAAGCGTGCGAAGGCTTCGAAGCCGGAAACTGAGCCGGAGTTCTTCGATGATCAACGTGAATTGGTAATTATATGTTTTTTTTATGTGGTATAGGTTGATTGTTGTTTTAGATCTGTAATGCTTGGTTAATGTTGTGGTTAAGAGGTTAATTGATTGTTTTGTTGAGTTAGGGTTGGGAATAGGTTATGAAATTGGAAGTTAAGACAGTTAATTTGAAGAATACAGATAGTGAGACAGAGAATTAAACGGAACGGAACGTAATTTAACAATTAACTGGTTGATGTGTAAGATCTGTAATGCTTGATTGATGGAATTGAATGTTAAAAGAGTTTGTTTGAAGAATAGAGACAAATTTAAATGTATAAGTTAATTTTAGCAATTAAATGGTTGATGTGTGTGAGATTTGTAATAGCTTGATTGAGTCAGTTGATTGGTGTTGAACTGAATAAGTGTTAAATGATTGTCTAATAAGCTAGGGGTGGAAATAGGTTACGGAATTGAAAGCTAAAACTGGTAATTTGAAGAACAAAGAGGGAGATGTTAGACATAACTGAATTCGGTTTATGTGTGTTTTTTATATGCTGCTGCATATAGCATGTAGAAACAAAGACCAAACGATAGTAAGAAACAAAGGAAACGGTCTTAACAACTCTTATTAACTTGGGGTAATCGTTAGTATGCGTTAAGCCATTAAGGCTGAATCATCAATTAGACATTTATAATCTTTTGCAAATTGATGTGTGGTAAGATCACTGTCTGTTGTCCTATCACACTCCAATTTTGTATGTCTCTTAAAGTTAAAATATGTGTGGGCTGTGTTACAGATATAGACGGAGATAGTTTTAGAGGTTTATTTAATTTATCACAAGTGTTGTGATATATTTTAAGTTTTCTCTTAAAAACTTTTTGCATCAACCTGGTTATTTGATTGTTCTTTATTTTTTTTCAAATTTTGTTATCCACTTGAATTCTAGCCAGACAAAAACATGATGTTTGCATTTACTATCTCACTACCGGGACTAAGGTTCCACCTTATTTTGTTTCAATGGTTTTATTCTTTTTTTTAAAACTTATTATTCTTGCAGGAGGATTTATGGAAGCAAATCTTCCCTGTTGGGACAGAGGTATGTGCCACCATTGGTGTTTAATTTGTTATTTTGTTCTTTGTGTAGGCTACTTACTGGTTTTACATTTTGATGATAGTGGGACCAGCTTGACTTGCTCGCTGAATACAATTGGTGTTTCAAAAATCTGGAAGTGAGTAACACTGCAGTGATTGTTTAGTTTCCAAAAAGAAGTTGATTTTTTTTTTTGTTTCTTTTACCAAATTTTTGTAACATTGTGAAATTAAACATGTGAATTTGTAAGAAACAGAACTCAGCAAGGTTTATTATCTTTGTCAAACCATTCAGGATGCATTTGAGGAGGGTGGGGTATTACATGGGAAGAACGTCTACCTCTTCAGTTGTACAGAGCGTAAGTAAACATGACACTCAGTTTTTTAGATTTTGAACCACATGCTTGTGCCCTTCAGTTTAGAATGTTGTCTGATGTATCACGCTTTATACATTTTGATTAAAAAAGATGTTAACATCCACGCCCTAATAAACATCAAGACCTTCATACTCTTTATTCTTTGTTCTGAGGTTTAACGTGACTTTATTTTTCTTTGTTACAGCACAATTGCTCTTCTTTAACGGTCAATCAAAAGTAACCTGCATACCTGTAGTGGTAGCGGTAAGTATAACAATTTTCCCCCTTTCTTTCATTTTACTGTTTACATCCTGCAAGATTTGCACATGATCTGTGGTGGTCTGGGTTATAGGTGGCAGTTTCGTATCATTATCTGTAAATGTGTCGATTTTGTTTGTTTTTTTTCCCCAGCTGAATGGGTCAGTTAAAAAAATACCGTTAAAAGGGGAATGAGTCAGATCGTGCTTGATGTTATGACAGAAACAATAGAGTCATGATTTAATTTGCATATGATCTGTGGTGGTCTGGGTTATAGATGGCAGTTTCGTATCATTATCTGTAAATGTGTCGATTTTGTTTTTTTTTAACTGAATGGGTCAGTTAAAAAAAGACCGTTAAAAGGGGAATGGGTTAGATCGTGATTGATGTTATGACAGAAACATTAGAGTCATGATTTATGTGTCTTTGCATGGTATGTTAAGTCTGTATGTGCTCAAATAATATTTTGCCATTTGTCTTTGTTGATTGTTTCTATTTTTTTTTCTGAAATGTTTTATGTACTCTTGAGCAGATTGTGTCTCCATTTCCTCCTTCTGATAAGATTGGAATTAACTCTGTACAAAGGGAGTCTGAAGAAATTGTTGACATGAAGAAGATGAAAATGGATTGGGTCCCATATATCCCATTAGCAAAACGGTAGTGGTTCTTTTATATGGAAGACCATATTTGATAAATTCCAATTAATGATCATATTTTGCTGCTGGTTACATTGATATAAATTTATTTTTTACAGGGGTGCCTCAGTTGAAAGACTCAAATCTCAAATCTTTATACTTTCCTGTGTCCAGAGAAGGTACCCTCCTATGTCTTCGTGCTTGTTTACATGTTTTTCTCAGTGTGGTCTAATATGTATCTTCTATTATTATTTGATTCTTTAATTATTTTACTCGTCTCTTACCATATTGTTTTGGTAAAGACTTTAGTTACTAGATCACTAGATTGACAGTTGATCATTGATCACATTGGAAGATGAAAACATCCCGTCAACATAATTTGTGTATATTTTGCTTGTTTAGCTAGCTAAACAGTACTAAATAGAAGAGTGGATAGGTTGGGGTCTGGGTGATAATGGTTTGTGTCAAAATGGCTATTTTTTAAAGCTATTTTTCAATGTTTATGATACAGTTGTCTTGTGCTTGGATTGGTAGATAATGTTGTTTAATAACTGTTTTAAACACAGGGCTGGATTAAGACATTTAACGATGGACCGTGTCAAGAAATTTGAATACTGCTTACCATGTAAGTACACATGCAGATTCATTAAGGCTTTTAATTTTTCTTCTCTTTTTCCTTCACATGAAGATGATGCTCATTGAAAGAGTATCGACTTGTCGTTATCTTAGAGTGATTTTTTAAATATTTTTACTGTATTGAAATTTTCACATTTTGATAAACATATTCTTTTAGAGGGCAACTGAATCTTCACTTTTCTTACAAGTGATAAGTTGGACAGTAGACTTGAGACATAGACATGGCTCTGTACATATAATCTAAAGAGCTATAGCCTATAAGTACTTAGGAGATAATCTGAAGGTAATGGTGTTAAAGTTATCAATATAGGTGGATTAATAGATAAAGAGGATTGACTTAGCTGATACATTGTGTGGTGTTGAACTTTTGAAGTTAGCTATGATGTAATTATTTTAACCACCATTCATGTATTTTATGATGCACATGGAGTTTTAATGTGCAGAAAGAACATAACTTTTCATTAGGACTGATTTTAGACCATGTCCATGGTAAATTTGCAACATAACAATTAACAACACATACAATGGTTTGAATTTAGGATTACTCATCCAGGTGTACTTCAATACTAGTGTATATTTTTATCTACATGTTTACCAAATATAGTATGATGGTTCGAAGATTCATTTCTTCATTTAGCTATTGTAAGATTATGCTTCTAATATATTTACAAGGTTATCTCTTTTGTGATCCATAGAAAGCATAGAATCAAGTGAACGGATTTGTTCTATACTTTGTCTATGATTCAGTTTTTGTTTAGGGCACATGTGATCATAGAACCTCCAAGAAATATGTGGCACATTGAAATCTCCTCACTTAAAATGGATTATATTTCTTAACACTTGGACTTGTTGAATGATTTGGCATATGTATTATTGTTATGGAAATTTAATAATTCAAAAAGACCTCTTCCTTCGGGAAGAAGATTGGTCTCATTATAAGAGTATAGAGGGTTGGGTAACCACATACCTTTCTTCTAAATGCTGTGACTATTGTGTTTCTCTGTGCCTCCGATTGCTTTTTTTTGTGCTTTATTGTACACCATACATCCGGTGGATTAATTTGTTTCCAACTTTTTGCAGACTTTTATCATCCCTTCAAGGAAGATGAGACCGAACAAAGTACTATTGTGGATATCATGTATCCAATAGAACCCAAGCCTGTAAGCTATTTTTGTACGTCTTTAATTTATGCACTGGATTGCATTATTGATTTATTCTTTTAAGAATCACGTTGAGTAATCCTAGAGGTGACAATGTATTTTGATTACATTACAAATAGAAAATGTCACAGAAAACCAAGACTAGCAGTCTATGTCAGTTAAGAACACAATGTCACTTTCTAAAACCATCACCATTCATTCTGGATCTGTATGTGAACATGTATGCATTGTTAGAGTAGTGTGAAAAGATTGAAGAACGAAAATATTCAAATATTATGTAGGGTAAGGCTTTCATTATAGGAGCTGAATTATCATCTGTGCTGGCGAATTTAAGCTAACAGTAGCTAACCAATAACAATTTTCTTTTTAATGTTTGATGCAATTGCCAAGATAAAGAAGTGAGAAATATATCAAGCGTTCATAGAACCCACATTCAAATTGGAAGTTCAGTATAGGATTCTTTGCTAGCATGCGCCAATATCTAAAAACAAACATATGAAAACATCCTACCCCCCTATATCCTCAAGACTAGCAGCCATTCATAGACTCGTCTGCCAAACCACAATTACTAATAAAGGTTTCTGTTTTAGTCCTTTTATTAATGGATAGGTTACTGTGTATTATGTTATCTAACAGCAGGTAAAAGTGTAAAACGAAAGTATAGTAAAAAGGGTAAGGAATCAAATGGGGGTTGAAGGTCATTCAAACTGGTTGTTATGCATTAACGCTTGTTCCATATTTTATTTAAGCAGTAATATACTTTTGACAATATTATTTGACTCTAGTTATTTAGAAAAAAAAAATTAAAATCTTGTACAAATGGCATTTAGGGTCAATCTTGCATGACCAATTTGAGCCATATCAAAGAATTATCTGTTTGTACCGGGCATGCTTTAACTGTTACCCAACTTGCCCCGCATTAAAGTATGCGATGACTTACCATATCAATATGATGTGTCATAACCCATTCATTCTATAACTTTTCATCAAGGTTAGCACTAATATGCTTTATGATTTTGCTTGAACCTGTATAGGTTGTCTGTGAGTTTGATTGGGAGTTGGATGAGCTTGAGGTGAGCTTTACTTCTTTTTTAAAATTTTATTACCTTACTAGTTATTGGTTGGTAGCCTTTTGGCTATTTTGCTATATGATTTTAAAAGGTTTTACTAGATAGAACATGGTGTTCGACTCGTGTATCATTCTACAATTTACTGTTTACACCCTTAGAAAAGTTTTATACATTTTTATAGGATTTCACTAATGATCTCATTGCTGCTGAGGAGTTGTCTGAAGATCAGAAGGATGCCTTCAAGGTAAGCTTATTCGAGTAGTTAAACTCTGTTTTTTTAATTAGCTCTAACTTAAACAATATTTATTTTATTTTATAGGAATTTATCAAGGAAAAGGTTCGAGAAGGAAAGCGAGCTAACCGTGAGGTAATCTGTCTAATTATATAATTATAGTTTATTTTATTGATGACAATTCCTTGTTCCTAAAAGGGTGGCTATTAAGAGTCCTTTACGGTGTGTTCCTGAGTTTCATCTAACAAAGGAAAAGAAGGGATTTGGAAGGATGTCAAGAAAAAATCGTTTTTCCACAGTTTTTTTTAAGGAGAGAAAGGGAGGGAAGTGGAAGTAAATTTTTTGTTTATTTCCTTCATTTCTCATTCTTCTAAATTGGAGAGATTTGGAAGGAATGGATTTTTAAACATAAAATACTTACTTTACTTTTCATTTCCTTTGAACTCGGAAACACGGTAGTTAATTAAATCTTTTCTTTCCAATCTCTTTCATTTCTCTCCTTAATTCTCTTGCTTTTCTTTCCTTTGTTTATTAAACTCGGAACACAGCGTTAAGTAAATGTTTAAAACTGTGATAACACTCTTTGACACATTTATGCCGTTTAATTGCCTGTTTCCCCGCATTTAGCTAACAGTATTAGTTTTTTAATTTATGTCATTTCCTAGGCAAGAGAAAAGCGAAAGAAAGCTCGAGAGGAAATGAGTCAAGAGAAAGTGGCTGCGTTTGAGAACATGAGGTTTTACAAATTCTATCCGGTTGCCACACCTGATACCCCAGATGTTTCGACTGTCAAGGTTCGATTACATTTTATTAATTTTTGTAATAATATTTATTTTATATTTTACATTTGTTAAATTTTTTGTTAATTAAATTATGTCATTATATAGATCCATTTAAAAGGTATACATAAAATTATACGGAGTACCTAAATCACATTTTCTTCTGATTTTAATCACTAAAATTGTGCTACCTTTGAATAACAAGTAGGTTTAACCATGTGTGTTTTTTTGTTGCAGTCTCCATTTATAATAGGTACTATGGTAAGGCACACCAAGTTTTCTAAACAGGATACCAGTCCATGCAAATTTTGGTGTGATGGTGGTACTGGCGGCAGCGGCGAGAGCGGTGGTGGTGGTGCTAGGGCGGCTGAAGAGACTAGGAAAAAGGCTATCCTCATGTCTTAAGTTGTAGGAATTTTGAAATTTGTGTAATTCATAATGTTTTACTTAAGAATGTTATATTTATTTATCAATGGAAATGGGATCTATATCCGAATGACACTGGAAATTATAATTTTTTGCTATAGACACCATGTAGCAGTCTAACTCGGAAGGAGATAATGTGTTGTGTTTATATGCAATCAAACAGTTCCATACTAATGGAATTATATGTGTGATATGGTGGGAACTCGGTCGGTATTGTTTTTGGTTCGTTACGGTGTTCACATCAATCAATCGATACCATAAAAAATGAATACTGGTATTGGTTGGCTATTAGTTCTATTCGGCATTGTTTTAGCGTACCTGAGAGTGCATCACCTTTAACGATAAGGACAAGATTATGAAGACACATGCCAAGAGTAACCAAAAGGTGCACTTTAAGAGCGACGTAACATGTTGTAATAAATGGTACTCAAATAATGTACATACGCGATGCATATGTCACGTGGCTCCTAGCAATAGAGGTGTTAAACAGGTCGTGTTTGCGTGTTGGAGGGTCTAACTCAACTAGAACCTGAAAATTTTGCACAAATTCATACATGACCTGGGCTTGGAAATTGTTCAGCCATCTAAACCTGAATATTCACGAGTTGACCTGAACATGACCCGCTTGACCCAATTTTTTTTTAATTTTTGTATATAATATTATTTTTAAATTAAAATTTTACAACAAAAATACAAATGTATATTAAAAGTATATTTTTGTTGAATCTTCCGTCAATTTTCTTTTTAAGTAATAACTATGACATAAAATACCTGACAAAAATAAAACAAAACAAGACATAAATGGATAAACGGGTTGACCAGAACCGAACCCTGTTAGGCTAAACCCAAACCCGCAAAATTTCATGCTAGCTGCTAGGTTTATGTCCGGTTTGGCGGTTTCAGTTCGTGTTGGAAATTCGCCCCTACTAGCTATAAGGGTGTTCTTTTTATATTTTTTTAACTATAAGTTATATAGCATTAAAAGAATACTACTTCAGATATCATTTTTTTTATTATGTACTTAGAATGTGTTAGTATTTTTTTATCAATGACTTCAGAAAAATAAAATGTGAGATGAAACTATACATATTCTATAAACATTAATTTTTAAGGTATATGATAAAAACCAATATATTTTCAACTACTATATAAGTAGACTAGATTTATATCCTGGGAGCGTTTTTGGGTTGAGAAAGCTAATATGAAATATCAATTTTACATACGAAATAGATTGATGCGCTTTACATTTACATGCAGGAAAGCTTCGGGTAGCACCTAACCTAAAACAATTAACAATGTATCTCCAATGTTAACGCCTAACCTTAAACAATATATAACTCTAATATTAAAACCTAACCTAAAACAATCTACAACTCCAATGTTAACACCTGTTGTAAATAGAATTCATATTTACTGGTTTGAACATAATTAATGACCTGCCTATACATGATTAATGAATAACCTGAACACTTTGTGCTTCTTTATGATATTGTTCGTATTGCTTAACACTAGACTTGTCTAGATTGATGAAAAAGCATCTAATGGAACATTACAATATCTTTAAGAAACAAGAGACTATAATCTAAAGAAGAAGTGAGAACCTAAAGTGATTGACTACTATTACTCTAACTTTGTTATATTCAAAGGATATCAAGTGTCAATTTTAGGGTATATCATAACATCAGCAAACATAACTATCTTATGGAGGAGTCATAAGGAACTGTAACAACAACCTAAGCTATCATGACATAATGTGTTGCTGATCACAACATAATGGTCATTAAAATGTTGTTGGTAAATTTATCAGTTGACTCATAACTTATTAACTCCATGTAAATACTATGTTGAAGACTTACTGTGATAAAGTCAGCTGCCCTAATTTCTCGAACAGTAACAGTTTGAGAAGAGCTGCATTAGAGTTCGATACGAAAATTATTGTTCGCTTATGTTAAGAACAAATAGAGGAAATCAGAATTTTGTATCAAATGCATTCATGATATGCTTATGGATCCAATAACTAAAGGTCTATCACCCATAAGTCTCACTAAGGGCCAACTAAGAGAAAAGGGTATTACTGATGACCATGTACAACTGCATATCGTACTATGAATGACTTATAACAAATCAACAAACTAAGGGCATAACGTAAATTGATCCTAATGTTAAGTTCTAAATTTTGGTGTAGTATGATTAATGGGGGTCCTAAGTCGAATAAAGACTTACAGGTTGTATTTCTTTGCTACATTTTGGGTTTAGAACTAAAATGAGTATTAATCTCTGCAGACTTACATAATACTCATAATAAATGGTTACCTGGCTAAGTGGGAGAATGTTGGAATAAATATAGGTGATGTTTGTATATTTATCGATAGCCATTATAATCAGTTATATAATGATGATCAATTTTAATATTATCCTTAGCCCAATAACAGATATGTCTTTGATGGGCGGACTTATCATTAGATGAGCCTTATTAGGGTGTCCCCTGGGTATGTATAAATATATAGAGCTTATTATGAGATTAGGGTTGACACAAACATAACACCATAATTTCTATTAGTTGTCCCCTTTCACTCTCATCTTTCTCAATGTATTCATAACTAAAACTAAAGAACACATAAACCATTAGAACTACATACCCTAAAGGGAACCCGACCATACTGACAAGGATGTCGTCTTCCAATACGCTTACAACATGAGTCTCAGCTCTCACCAATCTGTAAGGTATCATTATTATTATGTTTTCCATTACATACAGTCAAAACTCATCAAACATTATTGTTATAGTTTCAGTAATGAGATAAATGTTAATTGTAATGTGATGAAGTTTCGTTGGTTTTTTTTTTTTTAAATAATGTGTTGTATTGATTAAGGAGAAGTACAAGGGATTATATAGAAAACAAGTTACAC